>VYZW01026984.1:6564-21815 GCA_013401315.1 Balaeniceps rex
GATCTATAACCTACTGGCAAGAGGGCAACGAAAGGAAATTAGAGAATAGAAGTCTGGGTTTGGAAAGAATTCAGATGGTTAGTCCTTCCAGGAACACACATCTAAATGCTTACACAACTTCCAAGTCGTCATTCAGCTGTTACACATCCCGACGTATCATGCAGCCAGGATAATTTACAAGCATTACCTTTAAATGTCTACATGTACAGAGACAGAGAACCTGAGATGATTTTCATACTGGAAGATGTGGAGGAGAGGACTGAAATAGTTTTCTGACTTGGGGAAGAGTACCCAGAGTAACTTGTGTTTCAAAATTGTCATACAGTAGCAAATATTTGAAAGGAATCCAAGCAATTTAGGTTTACCTTATCTAACAGATCGAGAAGGCATGCTTGTTTACAGCAGCACAGACTCATTCCGGACTGCTCATATAAAAAGCATCCTTCTGACTCTTGTTTCAGTTAAATACAAAGATATTCTCTACTGAACTTGGGCAAAGCCACCTACTTCCAAAATTATGAGCATTTAGAGTATATTGTATAGAATATTGGGTGTGGAATTGGGAATATTTGGTGGAATACTCTGCAGAACATTTTTTTCCGAATACTACGAATGAGTTGCAAAGTTTCTTATAGTTCATTTTTTACATAGGATTGAAGAAAAAAAAAATGGAGAATGTTAGTACATTTTAAAGCATTGATATTCCTGTGCCTTTTTCCATGTAGCACACTGTTTGCCTTGATACACACTTCGAATCCCATGCTAAAACAGACAACGAAGCTCCATAAGATGAACAGCTTTCAAAAGGTACCTGTAATCTTTCCAAAAGAGCCTAAGGAGATTTGCTCAGACTTCGGTTGCTCACTTCTAGAGGTTTAAATGAGATTACATTAATCCCTTGACAGAAAATCCTTTAATGGCAGAAAGGGTCATCCCTTGAGTCATCCCTTAATGACTTCACAAATTATTGTTTAGATTCCAAAATAATAATTTTGCTACTTCTCTGAATTTGTCTAGCATTAAGGTCCGGTAATGTGTTATCTTGTTCAGCTAAAAAACTAGCCTATATCAGAAATCTTCTTTCTATGAAGGAAAAGTCTATGATTTAGTCACTCAATCATCAATTGGATAAATTAAATACGTTGCACTTTTCAAGGATCTTGTTACAGAGTTTCAAGTTCGGGTTTTTTCATACTTCGTATAATTTGTATAAATCTTGTAATTCTTCTCTGATATACCAAACTGTTATAGCCCTCTTAAAAGTGTGGCCCATATACAGAGTCTGTATTAGGTTTGGTCATGTATTCAATGACACTTAATAACCTGTTTATCTGCAAGTCTGAACCCTGATCACAAACATCAAGAAAGCATTCATGCTTTTTCTCCCAAATTGTACACCAGTTTACTAACCTATTCTAATGGACATCTAACTTATCTGAATGCATTATCTCATTATCAGACCGGGAGAAAAATACTTTGTTGAAAAAGTGATAAATAATCCTAAAATAAGAACATCTTCCAGCATAGAACAGATTATTTTAGTAACACAAAACTGAGAACAGAGACTTACTAGATTATGCATTTTATCATCCAAGGAACTCTAAGACTGTTTTCCCTGATTATACAGCTTATAATATCACAGCCTCCAGAACCGTGTCCACACCTTTTATATAGTACTGAGCAAACTAGCGAAACTTATCCAAAGATAACAGATGAGCACCAAGGTGCTGTAGGATCCTGCGGTAGCTTCCAGCCTTACACCAGCAGCAACTTTAGTAAATAAAAAAAGATTGCCTTCAATCATTTTTGTTGTCTTTAATATATTTACCACTACAAGTATGATAGGGAAGGCAGGTGTGAAGGAGACAAGGTTAACAAAAAGATCATTAAACAGTTTCACTATGGTTACTTTCTGGTTACTGTCAGCTAGAAAACATATGCAGAAAGACCTCTGCAAGTTCTGCTATCATTTTGCCCAACTTTCGTGTCTTATACTTCATAGTATAGTGGCTGGTGTGAGAACATGAGAAATAACTTTTTTCTTCCATTTGTTGAAGTAGAGAGGTGAGATTAGTTTAATAAATCAGGGAAACAGGAAGCAGTATAAGTATTGATAGATCTTAGAGGGTAGGATCAGGCCCAAAGAAAAGTACTTGTAATAAGAACATAACATGTAGCTCAGAAACAAACATCAGTGACCATAATGTTGTGTGCATGTGTGCACTGTTCCCAAACACTGAGTTAGACATGTCAAATAAAAAATAATGAATATAGTTTCATATTTAAAATGTGACATTACTCAAGTTTGGGGAGGTTGGGGGCTATCATTTGAAAACCAGAGAAGGACACAGAGAAAAAACTTTTGGGAGAGCTCACTAGCAGCTACATGAAACAACAAATGCTTGCCACTTAATGAGCATTTTTAATAGCAAAGCTGTACTGAGTATTGACTGCAAAATAGACCCAAAAACTTGATAGCATGCAAAGTATCTACCGAGGTTTATCAACTTTTTAACAAAGAAGGACTCCAATGTTTCGCAGGTTTTGATGCACTGTGAGTACCTTATCGGATATAAAAAGTGTCTCAGAGTTGTGCAGTAAAATTAGAAAGAAATACGATGATCTCCCTGATCTCAGGACAAGGACTGGGTGCAAATTTTGATGCAAAAAACAGACTCCCTCAGACTTCAGTGGAGATTCCCTCATCTCATGTACTAAGGTTACTGTAGAACATTTCCTCATATACTCAAATACAAAGGCTCTGTGCTCTCCAGAGTGAGCAGAGAAATTTTTTGCGTGGACCAGCATGATAGCAGCAATCAAGCTTATGGTAGTTTACGCAGAAGTAGTTTCTCAGTTGCTCATGGGAAACTGTCAGGTGTGACATGAAATGGAAGCTGGATGGATGATGAAAATGGTTCTAGCAAATGTTTGATACCAGAACTTTTTTTTTATTTAAAAGACAATACAAACAATGACAAGGTATTGTGTTGATGTCACCCTGCTGCTACAGGATGAAGGTAAGTACAATGCAACCATTTATACAGATTACATATGACAGAGAAATAAATTGTTCTGAAGAGTTACCCATAGCGTAAGCAATACAGCTCATTAAAAATTCCCTTTGGGATATTGTTTTTTTTTCCTTTTTAACTAAGAAAGTTACTGAAGTTTTGGTTAAAAAGATAGGCTCCAAAACATGTTTGTTTTTTATTAAATCCTTTACTGATCCTTTATTGACCCTTCCTATATATTTAGCATTGGTGAGGAGGCATCTGGAGTACTGGGCTCCCCAGTAGAAGGTAGACATGGAATTCCTGGTGTGAGTCCAGCTCAGGATCACAAAGATAACTAAGAGACTGGAGCATCTCTCATGTGAAGAGAGGCTAAGAGATTTAAAATAATGTTTTCTTCATGTAAATAGGTGTGGGCATACCACAAAAATATGTCAAAAATCAATTCTGTTAAAGCTGAGCTTCAAATTAAAGTTACTTTCAGCTGTTGATATAAACTCCTTTTATGAACAGTTCTATGAGCTGATTTAAAAGAAAAATCTATATCACTGCAAGATACTACTAATAAATGAGGACAGTACAATTATATGAAAGATAAGACACATTTGTGATATGGCAAGGGAAAAATACTTTTCTTAAAATATTCTAGAAGTTATCAAAGTGCCATTATTTTTGATGTAGCAGTCTTTACTTCCATTGACAAGCAGTGATTCTTTGCAGCTGCTGAAAACTCTAGAAAAAATAGGTTTCCCTGTTAGTACTAAATGCTAATACCAAATTTGCCTTAGCAATTGGTAAAACATTTGAAATTATAGTTTTAAGGATTTCCATTATTAGATAAATTAGCCAAAATATTTTCATCATTCCTTTTTTAGCTTATGGTGGTGATCAAGTGAACTTTTGTGCTTCTACATTTTGCAATTATGTGCCTGTTTTTTAGAAAATGAGCAATAATCTTTGTGAAAATCTTGAGATATTAAGAAGGAAAAAGAATTTCCTTCTCTTCTGAATATTTCAAGCAAAAGAATAAACTAACAACTACAAGAATATACCTTTAATAAAGACAGAGCTTATTTATCATATATAAGCACCACAGTGGGCAACATTGGCAAGTGAGTAGTAAAGGAAGGGAAAGGGGCTTTAAAGGGAAATATTTTCTTTTGCATCACATGTAAACGCTATTTTTATAGTCTTACTTCTGTTGAAAAGGAGTATCTTAATCATAGACTAATCTAGTTGAAGCCAGTAGAGGCTATGCCAAAATGGTCTAAGAGTGCACCTGAGCTGCATCTTCATCGTACATTATGGGGAAATATGGACATTCATCATTCCCTTCCACATGCATCCCTTGCAGGAGAATGTGTGGGATATCTGGACCAGATGAGCTGCAGTGCACTCTAGTGAGGTCCATGGTACTGGAGGGTAGGAGGAGGGAAGGAGTAAAGACCCTGCAGCACAACAAGGAACTTGCATGCAACTTAGTTTTAACAGAGGAGACTGTTAGATGGAGAAGATACTGTACTATTCATTCAGTGCAAATGAAGATATCAGTCCAAAGTCTTAGAAGATTTAGCAATGTGGTAAGGAAGGAAGGTTGAATAGGAGGGTAGAAATGCATATCTGAACTTGGTGTTCAGGCACATTTGTGAATCTGTGCCTAAGAATCTCAAGCAATTCAGTAGATGGTGGGACTGGCAACCTTTTCCAGCTCTCACTGCAAAACACATTTTCATATGCTGTCTAAGCTGTCACACATTCGTGGCTGATGACTGAAATCTTCTTTGCCCCTGTGTGCCTAAAGTCTAACCCCCATTTAAGAAATCAGGTTGCACCTGCAAACAAAACTGCCACATTTACATGTACATCCACTTCGCATAGGAATCAAAAACAGATAAACTCCACTTAAAATTGCCAAACATATATCCATTAAACTCAAAACAGACAAATTTATGCTTGGTAAGGCCAGATGCCAGATTGTTTCTGACTAGGTGGACTTCAGGAGTTTCCTCACCAGGCCCTTGGAGCCTGTAAGAGACTCTCAGCTCATTGTAAATCCTATTGCTACAGATTAAATCTTGCAGTTTTCTACAGTGATCTCTGAGAAATTTTGGACCCATGCATTCTTCAAACGCACACCTGAGCATGCACAGTCCCAAGAAATTTCCATAAGAATCAGTTACTCAAGTACTGACCCAGTGAACAGAGTCTAATGCATTCAGCTGAACACTTTTGAACGTTATCTGTCAGATGGAACATGGTTTTGTATTGGGTTTGCGTGGCAAGGTTTTGGTAGCAGGGGGGTTACAGGGGTGGCTTCTGTGAGAAGCTGATAGAAGCTTCCCCTACCTCCGACAGAGCCAACGCCAGCCAGCTCCAAGATGGACTCACTGCTGGCCAAGGCCGAGCCTGCCAGCGACAGGGGTAGCGTTTCTGTAATAACATATTTAAGAATGGGAAAAAACTGCTTCACAACAGCAACTACACCAGTCAGAAGAAAGGAGTGAGAATATGTGAGAGGAACAACTCTGCAGACATGAAGGTCAGTGAAGAAGGAGGGGGAGGAGGCGCTCCAGGCACTGGAACAGAGAGATTCCCCTTGCAGCCCCTGGTGAAGACCATGGTGAGGCAGGCTGTCCCCCTGCAGCCCATGGAGGTCTACAGTGGAGCAGATATCCACCTGCAGCCCGTGAAGGACCCCACACTGGAGCAGGTGGATGCCCGAAGGAGGCTGTCGCCCTGTAGGAAGCCCACTCTGGAGCAGGCTCCTGGCAGGACCTGTGGACCCGTGGAGAGAGAGAAGCCCACGCTGGAGCAGGTTGGCTGGAAGGACTTGTGACCCTGCGGGGGACCCATGCTGGAGCAGTCTGTTCCTGAAGGACTGCACCCCATGGAAGGGACCAACACTGGAGCAGTTTGTGAAGAACTGTAGCCCGTGGGAAGGACTCACGTTGGAGAAGTTCACAGAGGACTGTCTCCCATGGGAGGGACCCCACGCTGGAGCAGGGGAAGAGTGTGAGAAGTCCTCCCGTTGAGGAGGAAGGAGCAGCAGAGACAACGTGTGATGAACTGACCGCAACCCCCATTCCCCGTCCCCCTGTGCCACTCGGGGGGAGGAGGTATAGAAAATCGGGACTGAAGTTGAGCCCACAAAGAAGGGATGGGTGGGGGGAAGGTGTTTTAAGGTTTAGTTTTTATTTCTCATTATCCTACTCTGATTTGATTGGTAATAAATTACAGTTGATTTTTCCCCATGTTGAGTCTGTTTTGCCCATGATGGTAATTGCTGAGTGATCTCCCTGTCCTAATCTTGACCCACGAGCCTTTCATTATATTTTCTCTCCCCTGTCCCGTTGAGGAGGGGAGTGATAGAGCGGCTGTGGTGGGCACCTGGCATACAGCCAGGGTCAACCCACCACAAGTTTATTTCAAATGGCAAATGGATGCCTTGAAGAACTGGGAGCTGAAAAAAAGCCCCAATTCTTAATACAGTATACTGAAACCTTAAACTTAAGTCTACACAGATATGCCAGTATCTACACTGCCAACTAAAAAAATGAAATAATAAACAGGAAAAAATATTTAGAAGCTATGATTTATTTTAATTTTAAATGTTCATTCTGTCAGCTGATGTAAAAATATCAAGATTAATCACTTCATTAAAGCAAATATCATTCCTAGACATACCTGAACAAATTTCCCTCTCAGTAACTCAGGTGGTAAGTGTATTACAGTAAGAAAAGAACCCAATCAACATCAAAGGAAGGAGAATTTGGCTTAGTAAATATCAAAATGATATTGCCTTAATAAAATATGCAATTTATTTGTATGGTTATATAATGAATAAATAAATTGTCAGATTATTTTAAACACAGATCAGGAAGATAGAGAGCTTTCCAAATCCCACCATGATTTTCACCAGGAAGATCCACAGAAAAACTGACTTAGTGCTGTGACTCTTTAGTGACTCTTAAGTTAGTTTGGGACAATTGGGAAACATATTAATCTGACTTGTGACAACAGTCAAATAGAAGTAGAAAAATGTGGTATCCAAAATGATCCTCAAGATTTTCAGTATGTAAGGAATGCTGAACTAAAAGTCAAACCATGATAGTCTCTACAAGTATATATTTAGGCAATGATAGTTCATGAAGGCTTATGAAAACTATAAAAGATATAGCCATGCTACATGCATCTTAATCTACAGCCATGCATTCTCAATAAAGTCCATGGGAGACTGCATTATATCTAAGTTTCAAGCAAAAAGCAAAATAAAAAAAATGCTTGCGATAAACACTGAAATCTTAAATACTATCTTACAATGATTTTTTTTAATTTAATTTATATTTTAAATAATGCTTGGAACATTACGCAGTAAACAATTAAACAATTTGAACCATCCAGTGGTTCACATATGAAGAATGATATGTAAAAGAAATATCAATGAATGAATAGTAGAATCTTTTAATTCACCATGATTTAGGTACATGGAATAATCAGGAAAACTTTTTTTTCACAATGCACTCTCCGAAACCAGTATCCTCAACATTCTGAAATGTTATAAAGAAAAAAAAAAACAAACAAGCAAAAAAGAAGAAGAAGAAGAACAAAGCAGGACCATGCTGTTCACCCACGCACCTGGAGGAACAACTCCAATACCATCATCAACATCATAATCTGAGATGTCACTATCACTGATTGGCCGAGATCCTGCACAACAGTAAGGTAAACAAATACCTGAACATCTGCTCAATTTATAAAATGTAAAAATATGTTCATTTAACGTATTACTGAAATTAAAAAAGATGATTTTAAGTCTAAACAATAGAGGAGGAGAAATAAACTGCAGTGACTGACAGTGACGTTTCACAAGAAAGTTGAGCCAATTTAACATCTTACAGCTGTTGCAGCCTCCTTTCCCCTTCTCCTTCCCTCAAGTCCTCAGTAATCCTCTACTAGGATAGTTTATCTCACTAACCCAGCAAAAAGTTAACTCAAATAAAGAAAAAAATACTTTTGTGCTATTTCAGTGAGTAAGCTGAATCAGCTTGCTGAACAGGAAAGGAGAGGTGGCAGCATATGGTGAGAGAGGGGAAGAGGAAACAGTACTGCCAGCTTTTAGAAAGTTCAAATATCTCATGAAAACTAACCTTTAATTTGCTCACTCTATACATATCCTCATGCAGCAATTACAGCAGTATCACATTTTTATAATTCATTCCTGAATGTGCACCAATTTCCTATGCATTAGCTGGAATGAATGACTTCCACATTTAAGAAAAAAACAGAAAAATAGCTTGAAAACGTATTTTAAAATAATCCCCTATGTCCTTCTTATTTCTAAATAAATCTTAAATTACTTTAAATGAACAGAGAACCTACAATATTCAAATATTTCAATACATTCATTATTTTAAAATGCCTCATACAAACCTGAAATCAGACTCATTAAAACAACTGTACCTCCCAAACACACACATACAACTTCTCTTTGCTGCAGAAGTACAATTCTCATCTAATTGTATAGTGAGCATATTGGAGGTTGAGACTAACTTTATGATGAAAAGTGTTTTTAAGCCTCGTAAGTCTTTAAGGACCTTCATTTTTAAATAAAAAGCATTTAATTATTAAAAAAAGTATCCAATAATGATGAACTTCATGTTTCTATTTAAAAGGAAATTTATGCAAACAAACGTTTGAAGAGCTTTCTTTTGCTAGTGAAAACCAAACCAATTCCAACAGGTTTCACATACTTAAAAATTATACGTCAGAGGTGAAAGGCTGCCATGTCATAATGTCATAATTTGCATCTCTTTTCTGCCACACATTTTCATTATGTTTAGACTATGAAATAGTATTTTTATCTTGTATATGAAAGTTAAATACCATTACACCATATCCAGCATTTCTAATTTAAAATTTAACAGAGATGAATGGAATTTGGACCTACTTTGCAATTTTTTGCTAGTGCTTTCTCCACCATGAACATGTCTTCTTGGCATGAAAGGTGATGGCTGAGGCAGAGGTAGTGAAGATTCATCATGTGTCTGTAGCTTATACCAATGTGGTTCATCATCTAAAAGTGCTGTCTCCAGCTCTATAAGAATCTAGTAGAAAAATTATCAGGTTTTAATTTTACTTTCAAGGCACGTGCACATAAACACGTATATAAAATATATATAAATATGTATTCAAAAACAACAATGAATTCAGGAGAAATGTGATTGCATGTATCACCTCTCCAAGAAATTCACTCTCTTCTTCTTGTACTCTTGGCTGATCCCATACGGTTATTTCAAGCATTCGTTCTCTAAAATCTCTACGATGTACATGTGAGTAGAGAAAAGTTTGGTTCCATTTTGGCTCTAGACTTTTCTTTACTGTTTTGGTCCTCCTTTTACTCTTATCACTGAAACATAAATATTTGTTGTAAATTGTTTGTAGAGATAAATCACAAAATGCCATCTACTCATCAGCACTCACTGTTTTCATTCTTTCTGATCTGGTAAGGCCTAAAAGAAAAAAGTATTTTCTGTACAGTGGATCACATTCATCCAAAAGTCCACAAAGTTAATTTGATACCGACTTGCATGATTCAAGTGCATTTTTTTTGTTATAATTAATCTAACTATAACAAATTATTAAAAGGAATTCTTTACTTCACAAGCATTCATTTAAAAGTTGATTCAATACATGGTAAATTACAACGTGATTTTCTAAACTGAAAAAATACTACCTTCTGTCTGGAAGAAAATACATTTTTACATAGGGATTCCTGGGGCGTCCATCTACTCTTGGTGGCAAATCTGTTGCTTGCAAAACATTTACTATTAACTGATGTCCCACTTTGTCGTACCACAGTTTAACCTACAAGAATCAAGTTATCAGAAAACATTACTGAAAATGGAGAAAAACCAGAATTTTCAGACTGCATCACATTAAACACAATGTTTAACAATGTAACCATTATTTTTTCCAAGTGACAATGAGATATATTTTATTTCAAATGCCTTAATATTTAATTAAGTTAGATGGAAAAGATGATGCTATATACCAAAGACTTTTGTATTTACCACAGCTGAATAAAATGGTGGTGTCTGATTATACTTACATTGTTTATTGTACTCACTGCATCACATAATCTTGTATCGAGTGTACCCTCAGCAAGTTTGCAGATGACACTAAGCTGGGAGGAAGTGTTGATCTGCTTGAGGGTAGGAAGGCTCTACAGAGGGACCTGGACAGGCTGGACCAATGGGCTGTGACCAATTGCATGAGGTTCAACAAGGCAAAGTGCCGGGTCCTGCACTTGGGCCACAACAACCCCATGCAATGCTACAGGCTTGGGGATGAGTGGCTGGAAAGCTGCTTGGCAGAGAGGGATCTGGGGGTGTTGATCGACAGTCGACTGAATATGAGCCAGCAGTGTGCCCAGGCGGCCAAGAAGGCCAATGGCATCCTGGCTTGTATCAGGAATAGTGTGACCAGCAGGACCAGGGAAGTCATCCTTCCCCTGTACTCGGCACTGGTGAGGCCGCACCTCAAGTACTGTGTTCAGTTTTGGGCCCCTCACTACAAGAAGGATATGGAGTTGCTGGAGTGTGTCCAGAGAAGGGCAATGAAGCTGGTGAAGGGTCTAGAGCACAAGTCTTATGAGGAGTGGCTGAAGGACCTGGGGTTGTTTAGCCTGGAGAAGAGCAGGCTGAGAGGAGACCTTATTGCCCTCTACAACTACCTGAAAGGAGGTTGTAGTGAGGTGGGTTTTGGTCTCTTCTCCCAAATAGCTAGTAATAGGACGAGAGGCAATGGCCTCAAGTTGCGCCAGGGGAGGTTTAGATTAGATATTAGGAAAAACTTCTTCACGGAGAGGGTTGTCAAGTATTGGAAGAGGCTGCCCAGGGAAGTGGTCGAGTCACCATCCCTGGAGGTATTTAAAAGACGGGTAGACGAGGTACTTAGGGACATGGTTTCATAGTGGACAGGAACGGTTGGACTCGATGATCTTAAAGGTCTTTTCCAACCAAATGATTCTGTGATCTGTGAATGCATTTAAACCAGCATATGTCTTAGCCCTGCACCTTAAAAGCTACGTTCAAATAGGAAGCCCTGACACCAGCTAAACTCGAGGCATAGTTGAAATCTATCCACTCTGATTTGTCACCTTTCAAATGTTCTTATGAAAAGGATAATATACAGCTAAATCATTTCTTAAGGGAATCATAACATCATGAAATTTTTGAGCCTGCTGTGTACTTAGAAATTAACATGATCAATATAAAAAAATAAGAATGTACAAAACAACATCTAAGTACTCACAGTATATTTAATAAGCACAGATTCAATTAGTATTACAGACAGTTACTGGATGTATGGGTGTATCTAATCAAAATGCATTACTGAACACTGTAACTCTTAAGAAATACACAGCCCTTTAAATGCTCCCATAAAGAAGATAAAGCGGTACTATGCTTGTTACCTGTGGATTACTGGGCATGTACAGAAGAGTGACCATTTTCAATGCAGAGTGTACAGGATGACAAGTTACAAGGTACTTTTATGGGCTCCTCTCAGTGTAAATTCCTGTGCTTTTTGGTGTATTAAGACAACAAATCTTTACCTCTGCTATGATTACAGGGATGGTTTGTGAGTGTGTACAGGGGGTCTTAAAAAACATTTGAAAAATGTTAGTCTTTACCAACAGCAGACTTTTCTCTTGACCTCCCAATAGAACTTGGGAATGTGGAGGGCTGAGAGAACAGCACTTCACAGATTTTCATTAACAACTCAGGAAAAACAAAATATGCTCACAGAAAGCTGCCCTGGTAGGACTTGTGGTGCATCCCGTAGGGCTCCAGGGCTGGTCGGAGATATAACAGAAATAGAAGGCCTTTCCATCTTCTGAGATTCAAAAGAACTTGAACCTAAAAATACATGAGAAACACATGAACTTTCCATCCAAAATTTTGAAGTGAATTTGGATAACTTATGAATAGCTTTTTCTTTGAATTGTACAAAGCTTGTATTTATACACAGTATAACTGGATTAAAATACAGAAAGATTTTAAACTGATGTAGATAGCATGGTGAAAAAGACTGTCTGGATACCCTTACCCCAGATTAAACCTGCCAATTTTTGTTTTATTTGAAATAACATATAAGAAAGTACTCCTCATATAGCAGTGACAAACTATGTCAAGAGTTTTATATAAAATATTGTCCTCTGACAGAATTACACGTCTCTCTTCCAACCCAAACTATTCTATGATTCTATGATCTCAAATCTTTGATGAATAAACCCACATCTGTTGTATGGATTATACTCCTGGTACCCTCTGAAATTTTATCTCCCAAGGAACTGGTACACAGGAAGGTACACAGGACATGCATCTGGCATGGAGGATGTTCTGGCACCTGCTGGACATCAGCAGTTCTCCATCAGTGAAGCAGAGCCCTCACTAATGAGATGAGCTCATGACAGATGTAAAAGCACTCGGTAGCCCCACAGGACCCTGCCCCAGGGAAGGTTTCTGGTTGCTTCTCAGACAAGGCTCAGATGAGAAAGGACTGGGAGCCATGGCTCTCACACGCTCTAGCTGACACCATTCAAATGGGATAGTCAAAAAGAAAACCATTCTTTTGAAGCATGATACACAAAAAGTTCACCTAACCAATGTTTTCTTGTTAAGAAAAAGAGAAAAAAGAACTCTAGACTTAGGCTGGATGGTGCAGGAGGTGAAATCCTGACACCATTTGTACCTTTGGCAATCCCTTATACCTGTTTTCTCTCTTATGTTAGGGCAAGTTAATGACTGGTTTTGGCCACAGAATGTATGGTACTAACACAAGATACAGAAGAAAATGATAAAATCCTGCTAGTATTTGAAATCTGTATAGCTTTTAATCAAATCTATATTGTTTCAAATTTAACACACAAGACCAAAACCCATTGAATTTTGTCGTACAAAGACATCGGAGCCAATGCAGTCTCCCAGTGCTCATCTTTCAGAAAATTCATAGCTGAAATGATTATGCTGGGTACAAGACCATGCTTAGTGAAAGGAACGAGGCATGTACTCACTAGACTCTAACGGGGGATGAGAAGTCTCAGGAATCCGCGGAATATCACTAAAACATGAATATATGTATAGTAATTAGAAACAATGGAGATAACCTTCTGCTGTAACAAAGAAGTTTCTGGAACACTTTTTTTAGAAATATGGATCTGTTTCTGTTCTAATGGATTACAAGGAAAGAAAGGGGAAATATTTAAAGACACATTTTCCACCAGCATTCATGAAATTCTTACTAATGCAAACTACTACTTTCAAGTTAAGGAACTAGCAGACGTAAGAATATGAGCACTACAATGTTAATATTGTGGATGGATTCCACGATATTTTTACAACCAGAACAATAAAGTTAGAGAGCTTTTAGGAAGAGAAAGGTGGCAAAAGGTAGTATAGCTATGGATGTTCAACTATTTTTTGGAGGAAAAAAAATCCAAAAAATAAGACATAGATTAACTCACTAGTAATTTTTATATAAACGTCTCAAGGAGTTCACGGAATGAAACTGATGAAAATGTCTTATCATAAAAAGAAAAAGCAAATAACATTAGCAATGTTAAACAAATAAAAGAATAATGCATTTCTTCAAAGGCTAAAAAAAAAAAAAACCAAACCATATTACAATTGGGTATGGACATTTTTCGACATACGCATACCCAGCACATATACAGGTATAAGCAAAATCAAACTGGTTAAGTCCACACACATCTATCAAAATTTTCCCATCAACAAATTTACTCTTTCATCAATATCTGAATGATGCTAGCTCCTGACTCTCTTCTATTCTCAGCAATCATTGAAAATACATTGCAAGAGTGAGAAACGACTGTTATTGTACAAACGTTAGCAAAGCACCAGAGCAGGAAAATGGAAACAAAGCTCTTCAGTGAATTACTTGAAAATATTTTAATCTACACAAAATAATCCAAAATTGGAACTACAGTAACTTTTCTGAAGAACATTTAGAAGATTTTAAGTGTAAAACTGAGCATTTTAAAGGTATTCAGTCATTTCTCTGTTCAGTGAAACATTACCTTACTGACTTGGAAGTCAATAAAACTAAGACTCCTGGGTGTATAAAAGTCACTTATGAAAAAGAGACACTTAAGTCAGAAAAGGAATGTAACAGTGCCCAATCAATTAGTCTTAAATGTGCTTTTCATGTCCTGCAATTTAAATTTCTGGTGCAAGTGTTTTAAAAAAGCCTGTTTCAGCTCCCAGTTAATGTTTCACATCAGCTTACATCTCATATCACTCCACAAGAATGTGCTTCTCATTGCTTTGACTTTGTAATTCAAGAGTAATGTGGTTTCCTCAAACTCATGGAAATGTAACTGCATTACTTATTCTTGACATGGCATAGTACTACTTCACAAAAATATAAACAGATTAATGACATGTTGCACAGCAGGGCTGCTGTGCAGACTTCTTCCTCTTAATATTTTCTCCCTTCGATTTCCAGGGCAATTCTATTCAGTCTGAAATATTTACTTAGCATATTCAAACTGATTTTTCTGTTCAATACAACATTAAGTTTGCAATGTTTACTCGCGATAGATTATGAACGCTCTCGTCTGCAGTATAGCATTGTTTGTAATAATATCCCATTTAGGATATGCAAATGAGGGCTCACGTGTTTCAACATGGAAAGTGCAACCTACTTTGTCAAGTTTCACAGTTCCTGGGTGGGTGAAAAAATGGTCAAGTTGATAGTATTTTCCTCACTTAGAGCTGGCAATACAAAAGTCCTCGCCAGGTAAAGGTAAATGACAAAAATAATCAGATCTTTCTTAAGACTTTACTTGTCAGACAGGAAAGAACTAAAAGTATAGTTTTTTAATGNAATGGACAGCTAGGATTATTGCTAGGAAATCTTCTCTTCCCTAATATATTTATCTTGTTTAAATACAGCTCCACACAGAACTGCAAGACACAAGAAGCAAAGAAACCAATAAATTAAGTATGCAATACAGTATTGATCACCAAACTCATGGCAAAGTACCCTAACAAGCTCTGTAACAGCTCTGCTTTCTGCTATTGATTTCAAAATGGACATGAAATAATTTAAAGCCTTGCTTCTGTCCATATTTAAACTTCTTACAAATTCAATAATCCACTTTACATAATCATTTCTTAAATATTACATGCCCACAAGAAAATAACTGGTTTTATT
>VYZW01026996.1:4344-14598 GCA_013401315.1 Balaeniceps rex
GTTGCTCTGTGAAACTATCCAAGTTACTTGCTCGTAGTTGTCCCTTTGGCTTTGAACCCTCGAGGTTGGTTTTTTTTTTCACACCTCTTGCTTTCCAGTACCATTTCTAGACAATCCTTTCAAACAGAAAGCACCAATTTGGGTTTTTTTATGCTGTGAGAGCGCATGATAGCAGTGCCTTAAACTTTCCATTTAAAAGGATTTCTCTGACTTGTTCTTTCAAAGCTCTCCCATATTCATTGCTTGCGGCAGGCTTTTGATATTCAGCAAAGAAAATCCCCTTGGGTAACAAAACATTATTTTTTTTAAACACCACTCACCCCCAAAATTCCTTTCAGATTTGGCCAAGATATAAAGTGAATAAATGGGATTTGGGATCCCAACGTTGATTGGAGAGAGGGTGGGAGGTAGAGGAGAAAAAAGGGAGACAGAAGAGAGCGTCCCATTTGCAAGAACATGTGTTTTACCTTTTTGCTTTACAATACAAAAGAAAGCAATAAATTATAAATTAACTAAAACAGCAAAAGAACAGTACTACAGTCTGCAAAAATAAGCTGAGGTTTACTATTGGGTTAAAACTTCTTATTATTCTTTCCCCTTGCACAAACACATTAGGCACAGTCCAAACTGATGATTTTGCTGCAAATTACTGTGAAGTGGGGGACAGAAGGAGGTTTGCACACTAAACCTTCAATCTGTCCTATCCTACATTTTATGGGCACAGCTTTTTTTATCTAAAATGAACTTCCTAAATCTACATTTTGAAACATTACTTTTAAATAAATTGACACTATTGCTCAATAGTGTGTATTCCACATTATTTCTTCCCATAGAATAGATATTGAGTTTCAGCACTCCCGATGAAGACTAAATCCACTGTCATCATAATGACAGAGAGCGGACCCCAACTCAATCATTTTATTCCGACATCTTAATTCCTTGGGTTTTGTGGCAGCTTTTTGTAGTCTGCTTCTTAATCACACAGTCTGCAGTCTTTTTTTTTAAAAAGGTAATGCTATAATAGTGTATTTTCTGTAAACAAGACAAGTAGAAAAGTGTACCAGAAATGTACTGAAGAAGGGCATACAAACAGTCTCTTCTCAAAAGATTTCATCTTGGAGGTGAGATCTGTCTCTTCATTGATGCTATCTTCATTGACACATGTAACAGTCACATATTTACTCCCCACTCTGGTGCCACTACCTGAAGTGGTAATTCCCTTTCAGTTAGCAGTTACAGTGCTACACCCAGCAGCAGTGGTATAGACAAGCCACACAGATAGCTGATAGCTGTACTTGGGCGATGTGTGTGATGCAAGAAACAAAACGGAACAGCATGGAAAAGGGTGTCTGAAGTTTAGCTTTTCGTTGTTCATCTATAAGGGTTTTGGTAACAAATCTGCCTGAGGACATTGGGCTTTGTCTGTACAAAAGCACCATCTGTAGCTATCACATGTGGAGCAATGCCAGTCATAGCACAATAAAAGAAAATCTTTAAGAAACAGCTCAGTGTTGGCAAGGTCCTGGAGCCAGTGAGCCTCGATGCTGTTCTTGCACACACACATCCACGCTTCTGGCAGCGTTTTGCAGTGTTGGAGTAATACTGTTCTAGTCTCACATCACTGAAAGCATAATTTATCTCATCATATTTCCACAGATCTAAGCAATAACATGTTTTAAATAGCATACTACATCATCTACAATTATTTCTAGTCAGATTTACACTGTTCATTTCAAATGAACCTCAGTATACAATACTCCCTAAAAGCAGGCTTTTACCAGTTAGGATTTGGGGTTTGGGGGACCAGTTTTTAGTGTTCACCCTTTCTATCTTCCCTTCTTTCTCTGAAACAAAATAATTCTGTATATCCAAATTTGGATGTGTTTGCTACTGATGGAAGTAACAATAACAACACTGAGCAATAACATATGCTTTCTCTCAAGTTCAATCATATCTAAGTCATAAAATTCATCATTCATAGTCAATTTTGGACTCATTTTCACATATTTGGAACTTAAAATATTTGTGAGTTCATGTTAACTGAAGCCCTAGTGGAAGCTGTTTGTGAGTAAGTTCAAAAAACTTGGTTTATTTTTAGAGTGCTTAGAGGGTGAACGTCAATAATTCTTTGTTTAGCCCACTCCGAGCATTGTGACTGTGTCTGAATGACGACAGCTTGTCTTGGTATTAGCATTATAATCCTCTGTTTCTGAACAGGAGGTTTATAACAAAGTGGAAAGAAGTATTCCAGAATAAAAGTTAGCAAACAAGTTCTTCTCTCACCAGGAACATATTTTGTTTGTAGATTTAAATGGATACTATCAAATTTGTTGGCTAGAGGACTATTATACCTTGAATAGTTTCCTAGGCATGTAACTAGAATTAATTTCCAAAAGTGAGGGCTCTGATGGAGAAATTGCTTTGGAATTTTACTGTAGAGAAAGAGCTTCTTTCTAGAGCAGTTCCTTAATTAACACATGGATTTCTATAAAAGGAAAACATATTTACTTAACTTTCAAAGGAAAGTATTGCATCCTTAATAGTCAAGGAAATAGATGGTCAATAAAAGAAAGAAAATCAGTTCCTATATTTTTTTCCTTTTTATGCATACAAGCAACGCAGCCTATAGCTTTGGTGGTAATGTAAGAACTATTTATTAAAAACTGAAACAAGAAAGACAAGTCAGTGTCGGAACTGCTGTAATTTTGAAAAGGAAATAGTTGGTTAGAGTTAGAAAACACCAGCTCTTCTAAAATGCCTAAAAAGTGTAAGCCTTCCAGGAATTCTGCCCACCAATAAAGAGGGAAAAAGACAAACAAACCGAACCAGCATCTTGTAGGACAACCATTATTTTGGCTTACATGAATTCTGTAACCTTTCACATGAAAGCCATTTGTTTGAATCTTGCCTTGCTCAATATTAATGATTTAAGTCTACGATCATCTGATAATTGTTTACAGGTTTATATGTAATTAACAGACAGTTTGTCTGATGGTAAAGTTCACAGCTGACAGATACGCATCACCCAAAACTACTGTCTGGTTTCCCAGCTGGTGAGCAGCATTTCACAGACACAAGATAAAGTCCATTTATCTATTCAGCTTCATTTGTGCTCCTTGTTTGAAGGATAGGTAGTGTGAGCAGGTGTTACTCTTCTGAATCTAGGGACATGTCACTGTGTTACATAGCCTGCATAGCAAACCTGTAGAGGAACTACCCACTTTATAGAGGCAAAGGCAACACAAGTTATTCAGCTACTAAGCCAACATTATACTGAAATATCTATTTTTTGTTTGTTTCTTTGAAAATCTTTTTTATAAATATTGCTTTAGGAACAGAATTGCCCCTGACACAGCCCTCTTTTTTAATATTCTTGGAGTCATTAGGATTTTTTCAACATTATGTAAAAAATTTCTCTTTGTTTGTTTAGGACTTTTGGGGTGAGTTTTTTGGTGGTCCAGAATTAGCCTAACAAAATAGAAACTGACTTCTGCCTTGATAGTTTTGCTGAGTTAAGAACTCATGAAACTGGTGGTTAGCTGGATTTCTGTATGCTTTACTTTAGGAACAAACCTATTCCTTCATAAAGCACTGTTTTTTTTTCTGATGGGGATCATGATTCTTTAAAAACTGATATTTGAAACCTCCTGTCTTTGAAAGTAGCTATATTTCTGTTCCTGTGGTTCGTGTGGTTGTCACTTCAGTGTACATCTAGACGTTATCTTGCATTTGTGAAGGAAGTAACACTACAGAGAAGGGGAGGCTGAGCGATGGATACCAGAAATTGGTCATTAGCCATAGCAGTTTGTTAATGTTTATGTAGCTGTCTCTGAACTGCCTTAGCCATTAGGTGTGTGGTTTTATTAGGGTCACCTGCAACACATACAGAGTTGAATAATCCAACCTATTCAGATATGAGTTTGTACCAATAACACAGGGGAATAGCAATTAGAAAGATCAACAATCCCTATGTAACTATGCGGGTTCATGCAATTTCAGTCTTTACCATTTTGGCAGCCCCGTGTCTGCTTTCTTCTGTCACCAACAGTAAAAATCAGCCTGTCATTAAGGATCTCTCACATACCTGAAGAGCCCAAAACCTCGACCATTTAGGATATTTTTAGTTTAATGAACTATCTAGAAAGATGCTTTGTTACTGAAGAAAAGTTAGAACAGTAAAGAAAGACCACTTCTTCAAAATCTGTCTCCAGAACAGCTTTCATTTGTCCTTATATGTTTTATTACCTCCTGGTTAGTTATCAGTGTGAGCTGCAACACTAAAGGCATAAAGAGAGAGCAGCAGACATGGTTCTTGTAGTGTTCAGCCTAGGACATTGATGTTCAGTCTGATAAAACTTCCATACTTTGAAACTAGGTACCTAAAGAGAATACATAACCCTTACAATAAATACTTCTATTACCTGGACACAAACTGCCTTCTTGGCTGAATAAAATGTGATGAGTCCTACAAAAATTATTCAGTTCTTATATTTAAAGAGCAAATAACATAGACAGTGATAGACACAATAGAAGTAACCCAAGGAGGGCACATAATGACAAGACATTGGTATTTTTAATGTTAACAGGAACAGGGAAATACTGAAGCAACATTTTCATTATATCCCTAGGTTCCCATATGCAGCTCAAAGTCTGTGAGCCCTGACCAGCTTCCAACAGTAAGGCTCCAAGGGAAATCTCCGATGGAATTCTGACTTTACTCCCCAAGGGAAGTTACAGGATAGACTAATGACGCAGATGCAAAGTCTTATTGGTCTTGACAATGTCTTGAAACACCAGCATCCAAAAACAGAAGACAAAATATTCAGTACCCATGAGCAAGCCTAATTAAGTGGGAGAAGGAGGTGGCAGGGCAGAAAGGACACCCACCATGGGGAAACCGTTCTGTCACTTCTGGGGTTGGTTGAGTGCCAAAGCTCTGCTCTGTCTCTGCAATTGCACAAGGTCTCTCTGAAAGCAGACTGCTGCACAGTTACCAGACACACACGTGCCGACAACGTGCTTCCCCAGTGCAGGATGCTACTGCGGACATGTTCAGAGAGCAGGATGTTTTTCCTGCTACAGGATGCGCGGGGGCATAGCCATCAACAGGGCAGCTCCAAGCTGACAAAGTGCTTTACTGGCAGCACTTGTCACTCTTCTGGGTCGCTCCAGCAGACAGTAACATGGTTTCTCTACTTCATCAGTGCTCTCTCCTTGTTTCCTCAGGGAAGTCAAGTTTCGATAGGAAACCTGGCTATGGGAAGCTGATTCTTCCAGAGGTTTAACACCAGACCCCCTCAGGCAGGGAGGCAGCTTAGTGGGCCTGATGGGAAGAAGCAAATGATAGGAAACAACCTGCTTTCCAAAACTATTTAAACATAAACGCTCCTTTGCTGTGGCTTTGTAAGGGACATATATAATCAAGGAATATTTAAATCAGAAAGAGGGGTCATGATGGAGGAGTTTGGGCAAAAACTGATATCAAAAAAAGGAAAAACAAAAAGTCCTTTGTAAACGTAAATATAAGCCTGGTAAAGGCTGAGGTAAATCTCCCCATTGAGAACTATGAAGCAACACTGTTGAGAATGGTATCCCAAGGAATAGCTAGAGCGGTAAAAGTAGACTTTTTGGTGCTGATCTCCACTCCTAGGTATGAATTTTGTTTTTTACCATGGCAGCAGGACAGATTTCTAGTAGAGTTGTCCTTGATTCAGCTGAGGACTATTACTGGATGAGAGCAGTGCTTTCAGGTAGTACCTTCCCATCACATAACTCATTGGTTTTCAGGTAATCTGAAGCAAATAACCTGCTTGTATGCAGTACTCCCCTGGTTTCCCTGATGGCCTTTTCTTGTGTCAAATGTGCTGAGGAACTTGGTCACTTTGAGAAATCCCCACACTACTACTAATCATTAACTTATCTGAATACAAACATGTTTCTAACTGCCAAAAAACTTACAGTGGGTCTTGAAATAAATTCAAGACAGGACTAGCATCATCTGAGCCTGTCAAAGTAATAGTGTAGGTAATAATTTGCATGCTTGCAGACTGATACACAAATGAGATAGAGTAAGCATTAGGATAGACATTTCAATAATAATCTGCCTACAGACAAATTTCCCAAGGAAGGAAATATGCTTTGAATATTGTCAACACAGACATACAGTCTCCGAGGTTACCCTCTCAGTGGGAAAGGTGGATGAAAAACACTCATCATGTCATATATATATAATTTTAAACCTGTGAGACATACAGTATAAACATAAAGAACTAGGATTTTAGAGGCCATTTTCAGTTAAAATAAAGGTCAGTGTTTGTCTGTGGTGTAGGTATGAGGTTATGGATACCCCAAAAAATTACTGAATTTTGTGTGCAAAAGAACATGAAAGTCCATGTCAGGCTGAATAAGACAGAGGGAAGAAATAAGAATACAGAGCTTTTCTTCAGTATTCACCTAAAAATAAATCTCAATATTTTCCAAAGTGCAGATGCACAAATAAAACTTGAGGCAGCAGGATTCAAAATTGCAGTGATTTTCAGTCCTTTGCTTGGTCTATCATATTTATTATATGCTTAGTGTTTTACGGGACTGGCAGTATGAATGCCCTGCTTAGACGTTTATTCACTGTAATTCAGCACAAGCTGACTGGATGAGGACTTTTACAATGTATTGCTCCAAGTCACACAAAAAAATATGATGACCAAAACCAGATTATTTATTTGGAAAACATTTTTAATGTTTATATCCTTGCTTACTGATCAAGATAATAATCACGCTTTGCTAAAGCCTCCCAGAAAAGAAATCCAGTCAGTTTAAATGCCAGCAATAACACTGAATTCTCTATTATGCACATTTTTGGTTGAACAACAAAGACTCTTGCGGCAACAAAGTGGACTAAATTTCCTGGATCTGGCAATTTTTCATACAACCAAACTAGTGATTCACATATCTGCATAGTATCAGCCTTCATTATCTGCTTCAAGGTATCCAACAAAGGTGCAACATCTGCAATCTTGCTGCTCCACTCCTAACTCCGCCTTGAAAATTGCCATCTTTTGCTGAATGTCCAGTTTGTTTCAGGGCCTGGACTATGGCAAGTATTTTTGCTCCAGCTTATAGAAGAGAGTTTCCTGTAGCTCTATGGTAGAGTTCTGCAGTTACTGATTCCCATAACAGCAAAGCTGACACAAGAGGGACATGTCTTCTAGTGTTCCCACTCTGAATTTTCGTATTTTGACATGAAAGGGAGCAAACTTGGGATCTGAGTGAGTTTATTCCAGAACCGAGAGAGAATAAATAGTGACGAAATGAGCATCAACAAATACAGCACCCAATATCCCCATCCTAGATTTAAAGAGCAATTGTAGAAGACATGATATAGATGTTAAAGTATTTTATGGCACAGATTCTTATGTGATATAGCTTAGATAATTTCAGGATTCCATTTAAGTTAAATATCAAATGTCTGAGAAAAAGTGTTGAGAAGTTATTTTGATAAAAATGTGTTTAAACGCCAAAAATGAAAGAGCGTATACAGTCTTATACAGGAAAACCAAGGCAAACTAGGAACAGAGATCATACTAGAGAAGAAATTCATTCAGAGAGCTTCAGGGAAAGAAACACTTTCACGCACTTTTTTTCTTGTCAGGATAGGTATCATCCTGCAAAATAACTTGCCTTTTTGATATTTCTGCTCAGGTGTTGGTTTTAGGTTGTTTGTTTGGGTTTTTTCATGTTTGTCTATGAAAAGTAGATAACATATCTACAATGTCCAGAGATAAAGGTACCTAAAGCACGAATAAATGTGTGTGAGAAAAGTTGATGGTGGATAAAACTCAGATGCAGGTCTAAATCGGAGGCAACAAAACACTACAGGAGAAGGAAGGCATAGGCATCCCAATGTTAGAGATGTCTACAAGCTACTCTAAGTTTGTGGTAAGAGCACAAAGGATAAAATAGGAATGTAAAATTAGTATCATTTAAGAAAACCTTATATGTGTCTTGACCTGCAGCTCACACTGCCTTTAAGTTATGCCAAAGAATCAACTCTGACTCTTTTATGCTACCAAAATAGTTTCTCCTCCAAACAATGGAATTATCTCCTCCCACACATACCAAGATCCTCTGGAAGTTCAATGTAATTCAGTACATACAAGGGTTTGGGCAACATTCATTTCATATTTGTAAGTTGAAGTAATAACAAGGGAAAGAGCTCTCTTGAGGAAAGATACAAAATGTTTTCTGTTACTAGAAAAAGGAAAGAAAGAACTTGAAGATAATAAAGAAAATAGTGCTAAATGTACCAAAAGTCCTAAAGGAAAAGTACACCCTGCAAAACCTTCTGCTCAGCCCGGTGCCTCTTGCCTGTGCTCGCTCAGGCACCTTACTCACTAGGGAGGATTACTCACTTTTTAAGTGTTTTAAGTGCCGGCCTTCTTGGCTTGTGGGTTTCTACCCTGGCTTTAGTCCTGTGCAGTTCTTATTTTAAATCCTGACTGAGATCACAGGTGTCATTGGGAGGTTTGTTCCCAAAGAATATGCCTGCCTGTCAAGTCTTTTTGTAGCCTGAACATGCCAAGCATGAGTTGCCCTGGTGTTACCAAGAGGAGACTGTAAATCTGAAGTGAAGCCTCTCAAAGGCAAGGTAGTGCCTGTAATTCTTTTGCTCTACTGCTTGTCTTGACGTTAAGGCAACATGTCTTTCTAAAAGATATGCTACAGCTGTACAGGAAAATTCACCTTAGTGAAATGTTATTGATAAGAGCCTATGTGCAATGTTATACAAAGGGATAGACTAGAGGTCACCAAGTTTTCTCTCTGACTTCAGAACAAGTGAACTTATGACTGTTGTAACAAAGAACACATACATGCCAAAACTGAACTTCTGAATGGATTTTGTAGAATATTCACAGAAGGAGATGTGCCTGTATAATTACTAATATTCTCATAGCAAGTGTAATTTTAATAATAATGCATGTCATCATTAAAAAAGTATATGCTATGCTGTGACCTTGATGCTTAATTTATCAGTTTGAATTTTGAACGTCACATGATTTCTAATGGCTTCACAGGAGCTCAAATCCATTTGCAACTTGGTTTGGAACTTGAAAACAAAGAATCACAAAAATTGATTAAGGAAAAAAGTGAATGTTCACCCAGAACAGTGTTAAGCATATAGATGAGTCATTGAAAGAAAAAAAGGAGAAAAGTAATTGAGTGGGTTTTTATTTTTTTATGAATCACTCACCCATGGATCTAGATGTGTCTAGCAGGCATCAGAATTTATGGTGTTAATGTGATCACAAGTGGTGAGTTACAGCACAGCTTTTTTTATTCTCCCCGCTACATTCCATGACAGGGTATTTGCCATCACTAAGCCTCAGCTGAAGGACTCAGCAGATTACATTTCTCTCAGCCTTCAGAAACACCACCATATCATATATTTGTTTGAAATCAGTAATGCTCAGTTTGTTCTCTATCTAACTGTTTTTCTGCAAAACCCTACCCTTTCATCATATTTCTAATCTACTGCTTCAGAGTCTGGTGCATCTGCAAAGCTCCACTCTGGAGGAGGCACTCGGAGCAAAACTCCTTCTAATTCTGAGATATTATTTATCAGTCACTATGTTTTCTTGCTAGAAACAGAAAAGATTCCCAGTTTAGTCATCTATATGTCAACCTAGAAATAGTGAAAACCTTTTTTTCCCTCTCTCACCCACATTTGACACATTTAAAACTGCCTCCTCTGTTGGGAAAGGAAAGGAAGGGGGAAGGGCGTCCCTCCAGCTGTTCGCAGCAATCTTGGTGCAGAGAGAGGCTCGTATCCAACTGCTGCAGACTGGAAAAGTCAGACTGAGGGCAGTGAAGCAATCCGACAGCAGGTCTAGATCCCAACTGTCCCTGATTTTTTTCATCAACGATCTTCATTGTTTGTCCTCTGTCCGGGGGTTTCCCTTCAGTAAGTATGCAGATTTAGAAAGACTGAAAAAATGTCGGTTTTAAAAGCAATAGCTGAGTTCTTTTGCACATCTTTCAGCTCCTTCCCTCATTCTCCTTTACAGTCCCCTGCTCATATTTTTACAGTTTTTACCTATATTGCTGCTTTTTGCCACAGTTTCATTTTTTGTCCTGTCACTTCTCTGTGTTTTAATTTCACATCCCAGTTTCCTATTGTGATATGCATTTGAGAATGTTCAGAGGTGATCAACTCTTAAAAAAGAAATGAGCAACGAGTGGCAGAGTGTATTGACCTCT
>VYZW01027005.1:5662-37396 GCA_013401315.1 Balaeniceps rex
CCCAGCCGTTAAGTGGCATGAGGGTTTTACTACACTGCAGGCACCTTGTGCAGCCTACTATCTCCATAGTCGCCCTGGAGAATCAAGAACTTCTCTGGCTGCTTGGCATTGCCACTTCTTCACATGAGCTAGAAAGAAACTGATGGAAAACACATAAAATCTCAGGGGAATGTCCTCTACCCTGGAACCTGAAAACCACAGTGTACAAGAGCCATTCTTAGGTACCAGGAACAGGGTCTGGCAGCTCATGGGTATCCATTGATAAACACAGAAAAACAGTGACACTTCATCCGTCCTAACAGCAATGCATTCTCCTTCTGCAGTGCTGGTGTACTCTCTCAACCATTTCATGCTTGCAGATAGTTTGCCTAAGGATTCATGAAGAGTACACTGAGGTCTAGAAGTGAGGAAAGCCCTCTTTTCTCTGCAAAGATATGCAAATAGAGGATCCAAAAGGTAAAACAGAGACCTCAAGAACTGCATTTGTGAGACTGCAAGTCTGCAGAAAGTTGACACCACAGTGTGCAGATGGAAGAGTTTTGACAATCTTTTCTGGATACTGAGTTTAGTGGTTAGTTTTGATTTCTGGTAGGAGCTGAAGATGCACCTAAGGAGAAGGTGCTACTGTAATTTAGCCAAACTGTTAAATGAAGAAAACATCACTGGAGAGGGCTTTGAAGCCAGGTCTCCGATACCACAAATAATCATGTCATTGTAACTGATCCACCTTAAAATCATGCATGTTCCCCACACTCTGCTTCCCTTTGGCGGAATTTTATTAAAACTCAGGTTTCTGGTGAGTTGGATGAACCTTCTTCTAATATTCCATCTAAATTTTAGATTAGCCTGAAATAGGTCTTTTTCTATTTGGCATCAATTTTTAACTGGAATCTTCTTTCTCACTGTTTTTTTTATTTTGCTATATGCAAAGCCAGTATCATATATCCTCCTCAGCTTTATTATTACTAGGCTAGAGAAGCCTTGTACACCTGCAGCATACCTATGTTCTGAAATACAATAATGTGCAGAAAACTAGAGGGCGGTCCAAATATTTACATCTTTACCACATCTATTGCATTGGTGGCTTGGAGTTGTACATGCTGGCTGATTAAAGGATAACTTTCACTTCATTTGATGTTTCTGATGAAATTCCAGATTACAGCCAGAGTACTTTTTAATGTTGCATTTAGTTTTGTTAAATTTCCAACTTTTTCCTCTAAGTTCTGCCTATACAATATTCCAGACCTGTTCCAAACCACCAGTGCCTTCCAAATTTGTATCAGATCCAGAGTTCATTAACACACCTGTTTTATGTCAAGGTAATCATGAAAACATTTCTTCAACTCTTTAGATTTGATCAGCCTTTGAACCAGTACCCTCTTTCCAATAACTTTCCTGTTCAGCTCAGCCAAATATCTACTCTTTAGCCAGTTTCTTGCTCATCTTATACTTTTGCCAATGCTCTTTTAACTAATGTTTACATGAGATGCTTTACCAAAGCCTTAACAGAACTGCTAGTTCAATACATTTTACTCACAGTCCTACATTGGACTTTTCAGACTTTTTACCTTCAGGGTTCTCAATTTTTCTTAAGACTGTGTTCTACTTCTTGTGCATTAGCAGCTGGAACTGGAGGAGAGTGAAAGGACAACAAAAGCATGCTCAACTGAAAAAAAAAGGAGAAGAAAAAGGAAGGAAGTATTTATTTTTTCTTCAAAATTCTGAAAGTTTTTAGAACTTAAATATCAATGCTCGAAGTAGAATTGTAGAAATAAGGATAAAAATAAAGATAAGAAATGAAGGCATGTAAAATATAAATGTTAAATATGGAATCACTTGGAAACTTCAGTGTCTTCCCAAGCTTGCTGCCCTCTGGCAGCTTAAAGAATCTGTTCATGTCCTCATAGTCTTTACTCAGTTTCAAATTTTTATTCAATTTTCCTGAGAAGGAACTGAACAGAAACCAACCCAGGACTACAGTTAGTTTTGACATCTTATTTACTCAATAGTGAGATAACTTTCAAAGATAAAATACCTATTTTAGTTTTCCTTCTGAATAGTAAGCTTTGTGGGTTTTTTCCTACTTACCTCCTTTCCTGTTTGCAGGCTGCATCCATTACTGCCACGAAGATTTATCACATAAGCAAAGAATCAACACTCATGTCTTTACCTACATAGGGAAATAAAGGGGAATTTTTTTTCTATCCTTTTCCACCAGCTGTGGAATCAGCAAATGGACCTTACTTTATTTTATCACAAAATCAAATATATTTAGAATTCTATACTTAAACATTAGTTTACATTTTAAGTCACTTACTCTGGTAACTGTTTTTTTATGTTTGAAAAGCATCTCTAAGTTGCAAAGTTCCTGATACAGCCACTAAAATGAAACCTCTCTATTTGTAAGCAAGTAAAACCAGATAATTGCAATATAAGCAAAATGTCAGCCACTTTCTCCTGCCCCACTATAAATAGCAAGTGCTCAGATCTGCATATGCATCAAAGAAACAAACATGCATGGATTGAAGTGAATGCAGTATAAAGAGTAATATGACACATAGTTCAGATTAAACAAAGATGCTGCTGTGGTACAGTGTTGTCTCTACTACTTTGACTGCTATAGAAAGGAAAACACTTGCTTAAGATGATAAGGTGGTATATGCCAGAAAACTGCAAACACTCCCTGCTCCTCCTTTGCAAGCAGGTGGTTATGTCTGCCACTAGGTCTATACACAAAATCTGCCATAAATTGTCTCTGTACTTAGATGTTGTTGTTTCAGTAAAACTAAGATTTGTAACACACTACATCAGGTCCAGCTGAATCACTTGATCTCCTAGTGGAAATAGGCTGATACAGGAGTGTACCCTGCATTCTGGATCGCCATTGCTAAAGCTTTCCTCATTGTAAAAATCATGAAATGTCAAGTGTTCTCTGGATCTCTGTGCACTGAGTTACAGTCTGGATTAGAGCCTTAATCCAGAAGAAGATAAGTAGTCTCATCGCTACTCTGTTTAGACAGTGTGAGACTGAGGCCTTTTGTTTCAGCCCTCCCATAAAACATGAAAATAAATGGAGCAGTTTATTCCACAAAGGTCCTGGAAGACCCAGAACTTTCTGCATGATCCCCAGAGTAAGCATCACACCTACTCCCTGCCATGATGTTCCAGAAGTTGTTGTGTCCTTCAACCCTAAAGATTTGGGATGAGCTGGAGCAGTTAAGGCTCACAGTCCTTTTCAGTGTTGTGAATCAGCCGAGGTGGCAACTTAATACCTGCTGTAAAAAGCCAACTGGTCAGCTACGATGCCTATATATTGACAAACCAGAGTATTGTGGCCTCCTAAAGACCAAATCACACTCTTAAGAGTGATCAGGAATATTTGATTAGTTGTAAACTTGAGGTTCACAAAACAGTTGATGGTAGATATTGGTAGTACTAAACCTATTTTCATTTCTTCATTTCATCTTTCATCATAAAGACTTCCCATTGCAGTGCATTATAATATGGAAAATAAAAATAATTCCTCTATCAACACAGCTGCATAAATATGTCAGAGCCACTCTGAACAGGAAAAATTTCTAATCAGCTCACATTATAAAAACTAAATATTGGACCAAAACACTGAATGCTTTGCAGAGTTTTCACTTTATTTCACAAAAGAGATTAACTGGATTCAAGGTGGGCTTGCAGACAGGCTGTAGTAAATTGGACCAGAAATCATCAGCCACCTACAGTCTGAATTTGACCCCATTATATTAAACAAAGAGCCCTGAGAAATAATTGAGCTGGGAGCTGCACAACAGCCTAAACCCCTGCTGGCTGACAGTGTCCAGCAGAGAACAAATGAACCCACTACTAATGGTAGTCAACAGCTTCTTCAGAGGACTGAACTTATCAACCTCTAAAGAAAAAACAATATTCTGCCTGATCCTTAAACAACCAACATGATGTAGAAAACTAGCCAAATTCTCAGCTACTGCAGATTGTTACAGCTCTTCTGAAATCAGAAGATCAATGAGAATTTAGATCACGTCCTTCTCAACTTCTCCTTGCCAAACCGAGCATGTGAAAGAGTAACAAACAAGCTCCAACATTATTCAGTGCATAGGACCCTGCTTACTCATGTAGGCATTATACATGGCATGATCTCTCAGCAGTCTGGGTGCAAAGACAGAGTCCCCAGAAGCACTGATGCACGATTATCATACGTTATCATGCACACGGGTTGACTGAACAGGTGTGCTCCTCCCCAGGTGAACATGGTAAGTCTCTAATGTGCCAATAGCTCATCAGAAAACACTGTCACAGGCTCTGAATTCAGTCCTTCCCCAGTGACGGCAGCTGTCTGAGCAATGGAGGCAGGGTCAGGTTTTTTCACTTTTACATTTTTAACATAGTGGAGCATTAAGTAGCTGCTCTAGAATAATTTGTGTGGATCCAGTACTGTGTGTTTTTGCAGGCATAATAAGGCGTACTGTGAATATACAAACATAAAAGCGTTGATGGCTTTCTGGCAGTGGTCACTGCTATCAGCTATGGCTGCTGACATTCATGCTGCAAGTTAAGGGAATAAAAACAAGCTTCCTACCTAAATTAGTTGGGTTGCAAAGCCCAGCTACTATGCAGAGAAGAGAGAATTAAATAAGCCATGCCCCACTTAAACTTCCCAGCACACCATGATTTCTCTCTGAACATGGCACCTTTCAAAAAAATGCTTCCATTCCTTTGCAGAAGTCAACAGAGCAGGTAATTAAACCAGAATCTGAAGGGGCTGCCCATGCCAGGCCTGACCCTGCTGCTCCTGTGGTGCTCAGGCAGCTGCCCCTGGCGCAGGACGGATGCGGAGCCTGTGCGGCACCACTCTCTGCTGAGCTGTTGGCTCAGGAGAGGGCAAACCTGTGTGTCCAGTCAGATGCCATGGAGGGGAGAAGGTCCTCCTTTCCCACCCAGAGCAGTTTCAAGCTTCAATCATTCCTCCATAGGGCCTTGAGCTGTAGGGCTTGTCCTCAGCAGGATTTATACTGGGGAAGTAGGTGGGCAGCACAGAAATCTTAGCTAATCTGTAAAAAGAGCTTGTACATGCTGGGAGTGTCTTGCATTTTGCGAGAAACTCTTTTTGTATTTAAAGTTTAGCGGTGGAAATTTTTTCCTTGACAAATTGATCAGTTAAGGTCTTCTCAGGTTCTTCCAAATGCCCTTCTGAGTACAGGAACTTGCTATGTAGCTCTGGATTTCAGCACAGTCTGACGCAGAGACAGTACATCATCCGCAGCGTGCACGTAGGGTACACCGATAATTCTGGTACCACATAGCAGGTCAGTCTGATTAGGACTCTCTTGCCATACACTGTGTTTTGTCTTTTTTCTGCAACTGATCAGGGAATCTCAGAATTAATTAAATCTCTTGATGTACTTAGACAGCTTGTGAAATAAGTGGTAAGATATTAGAGACACTGAACTTGTTCATTTGATTTCATCTCTGTAACCTGAGCTCCAATTTAATGCTGTATCTTCTACCCTCTTGAAGATTAATTGCTGCACCAGTTAGCAAGTCATCTCACCTTCTTTCATTTGTGAAGAGTGTAAGTCAGTAGAAATGTAACTCAGGCATTACTCTGGCTTTGTACATGACCGGTGAAAACTCAGTTAAAGATTTAACAGTTAAATACATTTAGCACTACAACGCTCTTTTCTTAAAACCATCTCTAGGGCCAAGTCAAGCATGGTCATGTTACAGGTGAAGGAATATGACTAACATTTGGGTTCTGCCTTCAGTTGTCTCAGAATAGACACAGACACCCTCACCCCCAACTCCCAGCATCAGAGAAGTTTTCTGGATTTACACTTGTGTTAGGGAACAGATGTTAATTCTTTAGTTTGTTGGTTTTTTTTGTTTTGTTTTGTTTTGTTTTGTTTTTTTTTAATGTATCAGGGCGGTATAGGACTGACAGCCTTAATGTTGGCAGGAACATCACAGAACTGGTTTTGCAATTATAGCATGCAAGTCTCCCCTGGCTCTGCAGTGGTCTGATGACGCAGCAGAGGGTACAAGAGCAGCTCTGAGCTATAGGGTACTAAAGCATCCTGTTTGCAGATACCTCTGGTCTGGACCCTTCATGTCTCTAAATAAGACGAGGTACACAGAGAACTTAATGAGGCACCATGTTCTGGTAGCTCTGCTATGAGGAGGCTCCAGCGCAAGGCGATGAGCTGGCAGCAGGTTCGCGCTTGTGCCAGAAATACAATTCTGGCAGTAAAAGAAAGTGCAACAACTTGAAAACATAACAAGGTAGAGACATAGGAAAGCAAAGTGGTACAGACACGCTCCTCAGCGTAAGAACGACACGTTCAAGAGGCTCTAGGTTGCTGGAGAGTGAAAAGTTAGTGGCCAGAAGAATATTAATTTTAATTTCTCAGACAATGAGCCAAGCATATTTTCCTGTCAGAATGAAATTGATTAATCCCCACCCGTTTTCAGAAGTCCATAATAGGTGCAAATGTACCCTTAAACACAGCTGAGGTTTTAGATAGTCTTGGAGTATAGCTAGCTTTGTAGACAACCACTCCTTGTAATCTTGACGCTTATCACAATTATACATAATACAAAAACAACCCTCCAAAACTGTGCTTCCTTATGTGCCAAAACCTGCCCCAGCCCTGGCGGGCACTTGTTTTGCCAATGAAACACTTACCCATCCCTACGATCATGGTAGTTCTTAGCATTACTGTTAATATTGCCATCGCTTCTTGCAGTGCCCACTAACCTTGTTTGTCCTGCATAATAGCATCAACATTCCCATCCTCAGTATCTGAAATATGGTACTTACACAGTCTTTTCACAACACAAACACCAATGATTCTTTCCTAGAAGCCCTTGTCCCAGGAAGGTCAAAGGTGGCTTCTCGATCTGTGCCCTTAGGGTTAGTGAATTTTTCCAATGGATTTTTTTCCCCCCAGGATCCAATCTCTGCATTGTTTCTCCATACAGCTCCTAAAGGGCTGCTTACAGCACCATCGAGAACCCATAGCGGTTCCCTCCAGGAGTACTCTGAAGACTAGTATTTGTTTTCTTAAGTTTCTTTTAGGTTCCTTCAGTTATACACCCTAGAAATGCATCCAAGCGCAGGCATCGCTGTCTGCTTTAGCAGGGCACCAGGTTGCCTGTTACAGACAACATGCAACAAGTCTTGCATTAATTCAGACATCCATCCCTTATCTTGACATCTGAAAATGGCACCTTCTGGCAGCTTCCCCTTTGGTATTGTCTTTCTTTTAAGGATGATGTATAGTGGCAATTTTGCTTTATCTGCTAAGACCACCAGCAAAGTGGCAATCCTGTTTTTTCATTGGCAGTATTTTTGATAAGTGATTTGGGCTTTTTTATTGCACGGTAATATAATGTCTGGAAAACCCAATGCATGTCTAAAGAAAAAAAAGGGATGTTTGATTTGTGTTGCCTGTGTGCATTAGTAAACATTTGTGAATTTTATATATTGCTGCATAGTGTTGAAATTCTACTATTTTTTCATATAGTTAAAACAGACTTTATCCCAGTGTTGTTTTATATCTAACATCTTGAGCCTGAGTATTACATCATTTATACATGCCAAAAAATGCTGGTTTTGACTTTCAGTTCAGCAAGATCTGTGGCTGTGAAGAAATTTTTAATTGTGATGGGAACGCTGAAAGGAGCCCCTTCTAAAACTGAAAGAAATTTTTGTTAGAAATTTCCTAATCTGAATAACCCATTCTGAATTTCACTATTAGAAGAAACATATATTTCTTCTTTCTATAAAGCCTATAGAAAGACACAGTCATGAATCTACTAAGAAGTTTTCATATTTCTCATACCATGATGCATAAGGTTTCCAAAGCATCTTCAAAAGGGAGGAATCTGCTACTTAAAGTATTCAGTAGCAATGGTAATCAAGATGTTTTAGAGACTAGGGAGGTAATTACATATCTATTATATATTATAAACTATATTATATATAAGCTAGGAGTAAGTAAGCAGCAGAAAGAGTTCATTCTGTCCTCAGCCTTGAAGGGGCCAGTGGCTCAGAGCAGCTGCTTTGGCTGCTTTTGTTTGTCATCTTGAAGAGGAGGAGCAGGAGAGCGGCAGCTCTCAGAGCTTCCCCTCCCTGGGATAAGTGGTGGAGGCTAATTAGGCAGCATCACTAGTGAATGGCTATACTGGAGTAGCTAAGGAAGATGCCTGACATTGCTTACCATCTTAATAATGCACCTTCTTATTTCATTTTTTCTAACATCTGCCCATTACTGTAAATCTATGCCTTCAAATGAAAAAAAAATCCAGTAATATAAAATCTCATCTAATGATGAAACTGATAAAACATTTGATTTTCCCAGTACTGATATCTGTAAAACTGGAGTACCAGTCTCCTCCCTCAGTATCCAGCATCCTGGTGTATTCCTTCACAGTGCTAAGAGGTGAGGAGACTAACAGGTCTTCCCCCTTGAATGATATAGCCCAGTTTAGGAGCTGGAAACACAGAGATCTGTGTGGAAGGCATGTCTCCTGGTGACCAAAATAGCTCATGACTGCTTTCTGGTGTGAACAAATTAGTGGGGAAAGTGCAGGAGTCTGTAGCTTGTGGAATTACAGAAGTTTGTAGAATCTTTGTTTGTACAGAATCTTGCACCGTGTGAGGGTCATTCAGCTGCCTTGCTTTCCAGAGACACCTATTTTGTGCTATTGCACAAAAAGTGACACTAAACACGTGCAGTAGAAGAGTGGGGTTGTACTGTGCTCCGTGAAGCTTTGTGAACACAGCAATCCTCCTTGCAATAAACAGCCTTGCCGGACACACCTGAAGTGGGTTGTGAGAGCAAGGTGCGTAGCAGTAGGTAAGTTAATTAAATACGTCTGTCTGCACACGTGCCTGTGGGTTTCCTGGGACGCATGCCTGGTAACACATGGTGGCAGAGATGCTACTCTGGTCTGTGGCACAGGGACGCAAGTGATTTGGAGCAGATGTCTCCTCGCTGTGCTAAAGCACCTCCTGGCTGCCTTGGGATCTGCACCAGGACACCACGGGCTTTCACTGGTGACAACCCACCACACCCTTGTTTCTCCTGCTTTCTTCATTGTACTCGTTCCCTGGTGTAAATGCAAGGTAGCTCTAGGTACCTTGCCCATTAGTTGAAGAAGACGAGTAAATGACCTTCCTTAATGGAAGACTGCCAACAAACACACAGGCAGCTGACAGCCTTACCCAGCCCACGTCTCTTGTTAGTCTGTCTACCCTGTTGCTGATGCAAACAGAGCAAAAGCAGTTTTAACACTTTGGATATGCTGAAAAAGTCACCACAAAAGTGTTACAAAAAGGTTTTTCCTTGTCAGTCATCAGAGAGGACCTTTGGATTTTAAATCTCTAAAGGGTGGGAAATTATCTTTCTGAATTTATGTATAATGGTAAACGCTAATCTACAGACACTGATAAATTTAAGCTTTTGATAAAAGAAGCTTTTACCTCCCATCATCACACATTGTTATACCACATGACCTCTCTCTGGTCTGCAGCGTCCCCCTTGAGCTGAGGCAAAGAAGGTGATGTTAATTCTTCCTTTTCCTAAGGAGAAAAAAAGGAAACCACAAAACTCCCACAGTCCAGCACTGCATCCTTGCCCCTCCCCAGCTTGACAGCTCCTTTGCTTCTTGCTTTGGTGCACGGCTAACTAATGATATTTTCCTCCTCAGACTAAAAGTATTGATACAGTTTCATCCAAGGATCTTGCCTGGTGTTTCTTACATCAACACAAAGAGGAATACAGTAGTTACAGGGGCCAAAGTCGAAATCTGTGTTTAGTCACCATGTTAAGTTGTCCATGGCTTCATCCTTCAGGCCCGTTACTCCCCGGGGATTTTTCAGAGCTTATGTCTCTAAGATTGTTCTACCAGACATCTTCTTACAGTGTCTTTCACTTGAATTTGTGACCCAAAAGTCACTACTTACAGTCTTGACTTATTTCTCCGGACCAGTAGGAGTGACTCTGCCAGAAAAATAATCTTGGTAAATATTTTTTTATCTTCCTGGCTTTTCATTCCAGTAAAGAATTGAAAAAATCTGAAAAGTCTGAATTTGCTACAAAACGGAAATTCTGGCTCCCCACTGACACTCTAAATGAGCATTAAGAATCACCTTCCTATCAGCAAAGCGGCTTCTGATTTTTCTGTTTAAATGTATCATTTTGTGTAACTTGTAAGCTGATAATAATCAGAAAGTATCTGCATTAGGCATGAGCACACCTGCCTTTTTGGGAAATTTGTATTTTGATATGGATCCAAACTTTGCACCTGAGGCCCACAGCTAGTGGATGTGAGCAGGTTTTGGAAAACAAAGCTGTGCCATGATGATGAACATCAAATTAGATTATCCTGGAAATTGTAGCAGTGATGACTTCAGCTTGTTTAGAGACGTGAGGTCCTCAAGTATAGACAAAAGCCAACGCTGGAGGAAGTCATCCAGCCCTACTAGAGCTGAGTAAAGGCGGGGTGCTTTCTGGGGTCCCAGCCCCAGAGCTGAGGTCATTGGGAAAGCTGATTTTACTAATGGTGTTACACCCCTGCCAGCCCGCACGTCTGACATAGAGGTGAGGTGGTAGCCAAGCCGCCTAGTATGGTAAAAGCAGAGGCTAGTAGAGAGATGCAGAGGGGATGCTGCAAAAGCTGCGAATAGCAGATGATGTGAGCTGGGTGGGAGCCCCTTCCCACTCCAGCAGACGTGGGAGGCACTGCTCTGAAAAGCTGGAACCATGTTTCAGGATACACCCTGCAAACAGCTGGTCCATCCATTCCTCCAGGCAATAAGCCCATTTCCCCACATGTTTCAGGCTCAAATTCATGTGTATGTGGGAGAAAACGCTTGCCAGTTGCGGTGGAGGCTTTGCCGTCAGGACTGCAGTAACACTTGTAGGAGAGCACTGGGCTAGTACAGGGGAAGGGCTCCGGGACTCCACCTTACAATGGCAATACTGTATGTACATGATACGTCTTTAGGTAATTGTGGCTGAGAACTGTTTGTATTTTAATAAGGGAACGACTACATAAGTTGGCACAATGGGAGTTTTGCCTGAAGTCAGAGCGACTGAAGGTCCTCAGAGTGTATGGCGTGCTGTGCCCCACTGCCAAAGCTCGGGGGAATTAAACCGCTCGGCACAGTTAACAGGTACAGTTGTGAAAGCTCTCGGGCGCCTTTTTTCCTGCAAACAAATATGCCCCCCCCACACTTAGGCAATGCAGCACGTGGTTGTTTTTATTATGGTTCTGTCGCTTCACACAGTCCAGTTTTATTTCAATAATAAAAATATAGAAATATAATTAGCATCTTTGTTTTAAGGCACTGAGTTTTTAAATTACCACGTGTGACAACTGTTATGGCAGTGAAATCGTTAAAATCATGTAAATGCTTAAACCATGTAGGCCTGGGAGATTATAGTTTCATTAGAGAAAAGGCTATAAAGTTAGACCTAGGTAATTACCTTTCCCATTAATGCTCGAAAATTCTTTGCTCCACTGAGAAGTGATTGTGGTGCATCATGCCTTCTGTGCTTTTACATTCAAACTGCAGGAGCCTTTATTTCATCAGCACAAACTGCAAGGAAACAGCGGCAGCCTTCCAGGTGTACTTTGCAAATTGGGGTTTAAATGTGGAACACATCAAATTAAAATTCAATATTAATTATTTTGTCTTGCTAGGAGCCTGAGTAGTTTAAAGCAGCAAGGGTAATTGTCTAACTCATTGTATGTGTCTACAGCGAACTTAATCATTATGTCAGCTTCCTAATAAAAGGTTATTATAGAAACAAAGATCCCAATTTTACATATGGTAGGCAAGGGAGAATTCGAAGAGCTAGTCTCCAAGGTAGACTTGAGGTTCTTGACAAATGATGCCCATGCTGTGATCAGATACTTAACAAGAAATCTCGTTATTAACTAGGCCTGTACAGATAATTAGCACTTGAGCTTCAAATTTTAAATCTGGCTTGAGATGTATAATTTATCAAAAGCCCTAGCTCGCTGTCAAAGTCCTATAATAAGGCAGTGTTATTGATGAATTGAGATTAAGAGCAGATTGAAGAGAAAATTAGGCCACTGGTTAGTCTGAAAGGTCTGATTTCAATATTTGCAGTACTAATTTGGTATTATTTTGGTAAATGGATGTGGTCCCCAAGTGCCACATAGTATAAAAGAATAAACTGTACGTCATTATTCTAACAAAAAAAGTATTGTTTACTGTATGCCAAATTTTGCAGCACTAGCACTCTGGTTAATAAGCTTCTTTACAGGATAAGCGTACCTGTTTTTATTGCATTAATTTATTATACCACATAGAGAACACCGGACTTTTATTCGGGGTTAGAAAATGTAGCTTCTTTACATTAAAAAGTATATTACATTGGACTAATGATGATCGAGTATGCCAACCCCTAATTTAGCTATTTCGTTTATATCTTTGAATTGTCTTTCAAGCATTCTTTACACTGGAATGCAGATAAGTACCATTTTGTATATTCAAGCTACATAAAGGGAGCAATCTTTTTTTAATGACTGCCAGTAGCACTTCATTACAAGTGGTTCCAAGAAAAAAAAAATGAAAGAGGGACTGTATGCAATCTATCTACAGTAAACTGCAGCTGCAAAGGTGTTAGATACACATTCATGACCCTTAGTATGCTAAATCTTTTTGATACACGTAATAAAATGACATTTAGGGCAATATCTGATTTCCAGAATTATGTTAGATAAAACATAAGGTTGGGAAAAATTCTGTTTGTTTTTTCAGGGTTTAATTCTTCACCCAAGCATGCCGATCATATCAAAAAGGCACTATGCTTTACCATGCATCCTGTCAAATATATATCAAATGCAACTGTGTGGCATTGTATATATCTTATATATCGCATCAACATCCCCCAGCAAAATAATAATGTCAGTCGCTGCCTGTTTCCAGGAAACTTTGCACTGACAATCCCTTGTAACCCGTTATTGGCAGCAGCTCCTTTCCTCTCAGTTTCCAGCTGTCCAGCGGGGTATGCCAAGTCACAGCAGGACCTGAGGAGTGTTTGTATTCAACGGTGGCACCAAGCTTTATGGAGATTTGCCTTGTATATTGTGCACTTGCAGACAAGCGGGATTTCCAGGACCCAGCGGGGGCTCCCCGGTGTTTATGCTGAGGTGGTTAGCTAGTTGGCAAATTGCTTTGGGCCAAGAACGTGTGACAGAGGAAAATGTATTGCATTAGCTTTTCTATCAATAACATCTTAACGCTGACTTATAACACAATTGCTTTCGTGCTGATCCGGCCTCCTAATTTTAATTTTAGGATTGATTGAATTTTGCAATCAGGCGTCTTTGGCGATACTGGAAAGAAAAGCCTTTCCTTCCTTCCTTAGAAATAATATGCTGTTAAAAATATAAGCAACAAAATACAAACAATTTCAACCACTCTGAGAAGCCATTGACTAACACATATTTGCACTGATTTGGAAAAAATGGAATCCTTTTGATATATAAGTTGTTATAATTTTAAAAAGACTTAAAATTACTAATTCTTTTAGATTTTACTCTGCTGTACATAGCGGAGTAGCATTTTGCAGGACCGCTTGAGTCTTGCAGGAGTTTTAGCAGATTTGTAAGAGATCCAGAAAAGGAGGGCACTGCAATTCTCAGCAGACAGAAATGCTAATTTATACTTTTGTGGGGGTTTTCATTCAGTCACTTCCAAGTATTACTCACATATTATGGACTGATTCTGATCTTGTTTATGTTGAACGTGCTTCTGCTGTGTATTAGTGCAATTTGAGATCGGGAGACACTCCTGGTTGAATTAAGATTTACATTAGTGTAAGAGGTAAATCTGAGCAGCTTTAAGGGTCATTTAAGATAGAAGTGATCAAGAAGCTACGGTTTAACTTTATTTAGAAAAATAATTTAGGAAGTATTTTATATCTTTAAATGACATTTTCAAGTGTACTCAAAGCTAAAAAATATTTAGATATTTCAGAATTTGGGAGAAAAATGAATATGTATATGCCAAACAGAAGCATGGGGCACATCGCAAGGCTCTGTCAATTTAGGACACTTCGGAACTCCTCAGATAAGGCTGCTTTCTAATAAGCTTAGCTACCCAATTGCCGACTTTGAAGTCCTTTCACATGAAACGCTCCCACAGCTTGTAAGGGGAGCTGTGCACACAAAAGATCGGCAGTAGAACGCATGTTTCTATATTTTATTATATTCGTATAGCAAATGTAATAACGATATAACACTTTTCATGGATTGAGGTAGGAAATAACAGCTACCAGTGATCACCACGCAAAAGAAAAGAATGGAAACGCTTATAATATAACACCCGGCATCTTACACTGCCTTATTAAAAACAAATGGGTTTGGTACTCAGGTGGTTTGCACAGTCATTCCGACATGCCTTTTTTAAGCTGTTTGGGAGTGCTGGCATAAATGACCACACGTGGGCTGTGTGAATAATAACGCAGAAGAGAAGCAGGCTCGAGCATTCGTGTTGATATAATTACAAATAGCAACTACTTAGCCCAGTGCAGGATAATAAAACAGGATTTTGCCAAGATACATTCCTTCAGCTAGCCCAGACCCACTCCAGCGCTATAGATGCTATTGTCATCTGTATGCTTTCAATGAGCTAAGGTGTAAAATTCCAGGAGGATGACTTCCTGCACATCGCTAGAAGAATGGCAAAGTGGTGCCTCTACTTGGTACGTTCCCCCACCGGTTGTAAAAATACTAACTTGGCGTTACTGGTTCAGAACCGGGCTACACGAGCAGAGGCTCGACTGCTGCACTAGGGGAAGGGCGGGCGTACACCTGAAAAAAATGAAACGTTTTTAAGGAGACACCTGAACGCTCTCGGCTGTGTATTTTGGCGTGGCTCACGTTTGGGACTCTCCCCGCCGCGGCCCGCAGCCCGCGGCCCGGCTCCCCCGCCGCCCTTGCGGGCAGCCGCCGACAGGGGGCTCCAGCGCACCNGGGCCGCGACCGGGGCCGCGACCGGGGCCGCGGGGCCGACAGCCCCTGCCGTAGCCCCGGTTTCTGTCTGCGTGCGGGTGCTTGCAGCGGGCTTTGTATTTTGTTTACATCAGGCGCCGCTTCCTCCCCCTTTTAAAAGGAGCGCGGTGCCCGGAGTGCCGGGTTTTGTCTTTTTTTTCTGGGAAAAAGAGCGAGAGCAGCCACTTGGGAGGGAGGGATGGCTTTGGTCTGAGGCAGGGTGGGGACCCAAACTTCGGTAAAATGAAACAGTCCTGATACAGAACGAGGTAGAGTAATGCACGGCTTTCACTTGGCGCGTCAAAGCCTTCCTCTTTCCGTCTGGATTAACCAGCTATTTCCAACAGGCCTAATACCGGTACTTTAGCATTCAGGCAACAGAAGGCAGAAAAACTCATTTTGTTATAGGCGATAGTAAATAATAGTGCCATTTTGTTACATGAATGAGACATTTGCAATTAGTTAATTTTTAAAATGTATGCAGAGTTTGGGTTCTTTTTTTTTTTTTTTTTTTTTTTTTTTTTTTTTTTAATTAAATGATTCAGGAAGACAACTGTCCGGAAAGCTTAAGGCATTTTCCAACCGGAATACAGCTCTATAGCCTGTGACAATGTACAGTGGTTGATGAGTTAGTTCTAGAGGCTTCTGAATTTTAATGATGTTGGAGATGATATTGTGTGTCCTTCAGCTTGTTAGAGTGACACTAGCACTCCATAAATCATAATACCTGTGTATTGTAAAATCAATACAAAAGTGCTATCTCAGCGCTAAACCTTAATAAGTTTTTCAGTGCTCTAACAGCTTAAACTTTGCTGTAATGCCATTGGACCTGTAGGTTAGGATCAGAGCATGCTTAATTTGTTTTGTAATAGAGACTTTTCTTTAATGAAGGACCGATTAGTAAAGCTTTGGTTGCCACTCTGGTGATCAGTTGGCAGAACAGCCTCTGCAATTAAACTCGTGTATCTCTGTCCTGAAGCAAAAAAGCAGGCTTAAACAGTCAATAAATGTTAATCCAGTCAGAACCTGTCTGTGCCTTTGAAGGCTGCCCATGAGGGGTTTTTCAAATCACATTTTTTTCATCTTGTTTTAAATATGGAGGTCCCCATAGAGCTGGTACGTAGTGTACAAGGCCTCCCACTGCTCTGTAATAAGATCTGGCATACTAACAGCATTCTGTACAGATCTGTCATCTTTAGGTTTGTTTGTCCCTCCCCATCCCCGCAAACCTATCTGTATAGTTACTGGTTATGGAAAAAAGCAAGCATCGCATTTTACATTTCCTACACGTGACAGTAAAAAGGCTGCTTTAAAAACCTTTGTACAAAACATGTTACTATGGATGCATACAATTTTTATCATTTACAAATATCTCCCCAAAACTTTTTTCCATTACTATCTGTTTCTTTGTGGGGTGATACTCAGGGGAGGAAGTTTACATTTATACATAAACTGCAAAGCGTACATGGGAAGTGTAGAGCTGCCAAACAACTGTCCTTAAAGCAAGCAAAAAGAAAAGTTGAACCTTATCTAGGTTGTCGTTGCTCTCTCTAGGATATGCTTCTCATGAAACGCTGCCAGATATTTATCTAATTCTGTTTTCCATTCTTGTCTGCTTGCTTTCTTTTCCTATGAACAGGATAAAAAAAGCAAGTTGATAACTAAAAGCAGAGGGAGGGTTAGCAGAAAGTTGTCCGATAGAGTTGGGAGGGAAACGTGGGTAAAAGGAAGAGGCAATTCCCAATGTTTAAATGCTTTCCATTTGGGGAAACACAGCCTTTGCTATGAACGTCATTTTCTTCTATTTCCCAGCCTATTTTCTATCTATCCCTTTAGCTGCAAGCATAGCTGTGTGTAAAGCATTAACATACATGGGAGAGCGCATTAAATTTAGCCTAAACATAACTGGCATCGCCTTTATGTTGCTTTGTAGAATTTAGCTTTTGCTCTTCAGCGGGAGACTGAGAGCTTCAGATAAAAAGATGAAGAGACTTGTATGAGTCACTGGATCGGAAATGAAAATTTCCTGCTGGAGAGAGAAAGAGAGGGAAAAGAGGGATACCCGTCTCTCTTTACAAAGGGCCAAATTCATCACTAGCACAACGCCCTGACTTCCCCAGAGTCACTCTGTTCCCTGCCAGCATGACCTGGCAGGATTTGGAGCACACGAACTGACGAGGGAAACTCATGATGGCCCTCTGGACAGCGCAACTGGGACAGCGCAATCATGCAAGATTTCAGCCACGGCAGGCTAGAGTGCCAGTACTGTGATGGGATGTTCTCTGCTATGTCCTCTTGGCTGTCAGAATAGTACAAACCACCAAGCTGGCTTCAGTTTAAGATGTGCTGAGGAATTAATAGCTAAGTGTAGCACTGTAGGCATTATTAACTACATTCATATTACTTATAGACATGAATATATACCTATATCCTCCATATTTACTCGTTTGAAATAATTAGGTTCTGATGAAGAATATTATGAGATTTTTTAAAATATAAATATATACATTTTAAAAACTACCACTCTTCCTTCCAGCTTTTTCAAGCCCTGCCCTATTGCGAGACCAGTTACAGGCACTGACAGAGGTCATGGTGTAACTATCCAGTGTATGTCAGGTTGGGTCAGGTTCAGCCTGAGGTACACATTTAATGATGATTTGAAGCTGAGGTGCACTAAGGAATATATTTTGTCCTATCCTTTGCTGTGTTTCCCTTTTCATTATACCAGATTCTATCTTAGGTTTTGATCATTTAATTCAGACTAGTTTATGATACAGGTGCTTGCCCCGACTTACCTCTTACGCCAGCTTTCATTTCAGCCCTCTGTATTTCCTCTAGTACCCAGCATTACGTAGCCAAGATCTAGCTTGATTTTTGTCTTCCTTCACCCTCCTGTGTTCTCAGCAAAGTCACTGGCAGCAGACTTTGGGTTCCCATTCAGTCAGGTTGTGGGCAACCTTGCAGAAATCATAGAAGAGATTCTTGCAGAAATACAGAAATCACAACTGCAGTCTGCAGGTTTTGATTCATTAAAAACGTGAGCAGGGCCTGGGAAGGGAGAAAAAGGAGTCGGACAGTGTCTTTCAGATAAAATAGAACAAACAAGGAAAGGAGATCTTTAGATATTGGGAAGTGCTTATTCAGTGCATGAAGCTGTGGAAGCCACACAGTCCTAGGCAATGACAGCACAATAGCACGTCTATTGATAGCCTGAAACTCCTACTAATCCACAAAAGACATTTATAAATTATGTTCTTGAATGATAATACACTAATTGTTGCATTTTTAAATCTTTTTTTCAAGTGGGATGTGATGGTAAAGTGTTTACATTCTTTTAATTTCATTTTCCAGCATTCTACCACAAAGAGCTGGGCCACACGTTCCTGACTGCATCTGGTTAGTCACGTAGCTTAGCCTGCACATCCCCAAATTTAAGAAAACAGGACTTGAGCCTGCAGACTGTTGAGTACTGCTGAAAGGGAATCAAAGGGAGCAAACACCCCTTCAAGCAAAATGGTGCACAAGATGTTTGCTATCACAGAAGACCTGGTAAAGCATAAAGAAATCCATACAGTGTTCAAGGAGGGAGAATGTCTTCATGCTCACAAGGTCTCTAATAAGACAGGCAAAAGTGAGCACGAGGATGGACAGAGACTAGCTGTGGCCAGGGGTTTTGACCTGGAGCTGTTGACCCATGGCTGTCTATAAAATCCCTCTAGATGTTTTCCAATGTATCTGCTCACCTAGTCCTGCATCATATTTAAGGTTGAACTAACCTTGTAAGAAATTGAAGCTCAGATGAGCAGAACGGATGTTGGTTTCTTAGCTTGGGTCAGTGAAAATGGCTTCTGACCACATGGTCGCAAAGCTGGCTGTGTAGGGTCAGTGGAAAGCAGCACGATTAGGGAACGGTGCATACCCTCTCTGTTCAACAAATTCAGTCTATTTATTTAAAAAGGTGACTGGTTACTGGGCCAGCATCTACTTCTGGAGGACTACAGTTGTTTGTGTAAAGGCGAGTTGTCTATATAAGCTGGGACTGGGGTGGGGAGGTGGGTTTGGAGGGAGAAGAGGGGAGACACTAAGCACTAGGGTTTGTTTGCTTTCCACTAGGTGCTAGCACTTGCTGAACGACAACTGCGTGATCACAGCCAGAGCGTGACAATTATTGCAAGTGGAGAAAAATCAGAAAATTTAAACTCGTCCTCAAGATGACAAATGGAATTCAGTCTGTGCCTGGATAAACGTGTGTGTCTCCTACGTCCCCTTCATGCGCTTTCCCACTTGCACACTGCTGGGATGCCCATGGGCGTAGGTCAAAGTCACACCAGCTATTCAGAGTGGGTACTACCTCAGCAGCTAGAAGGGGTAAAAAGAAATTTGGAGTAATCCTCACGTGAGCCACAGCAGTCTGGGCAGCTTCTGTAATTGTGAGACACTCAAAGATTCTCCCAGAAATTTAGGAGCCTTTGCCTGTTGTTTCAGTGGACTCCCAGGGTCAACCTTGGGTGGCTGCAGGAGGTGAAACTTTAAGTAGACTACAGCCTTATAAAATATCAGCAGACACATACTTGAAAGCCTAATGATCAGTTTAGCTTGGCTTAATTGGGTTTATGTGTTCAAGGATATCCTGGCAGCTACTCTTGGAGAAAATTAATGCTGGAACAAAATTCTGCTGATCTGATGGAGAGCCTGAGCCTACCTCTGCATGAGAGCCGGCTCTCTTAGCTGACTCCTTGTACTCAGGGAGGAGGGCTGAGCCCAAATATCTCACTTGTTCATCAGCCATCAGCTCTCTTTTTGGGGTGGTGACAAAGCTCTGTGCTCAGGAAGCTGGTGAGTTGGCTCAGTGCTGCTTACTCACTCGCTTTCTCTCCCTTTCAAATCTCATCCACCCATTGCAAAAAATGAGTCCATGATGAATAGATTTTTGAATTGGCTTATAATTGGTTATTCTACTCTATAATATTAATTTTCATCTTCAACTGTTCATTGATTGAAGAATGCTGGATGTGGATTGTTAGTTTTCTTTGTGACACTTATATTGAAGAATGATTTGGAGAATATGTTAGTGCATATTGATGACATTTTCCATCTCCTATGTATTTTTAGAGTATTTCTCTTATTTGCTTCCTTGGAAGAAGCAACACTAGCTTCTGTAGCTTCTACTTTTTACCTGTCTTTTTAAATAATCAACTGTTATTAACTGTGAAAAATGCTAAATAAAAAAAAATAAAACCATGCAACAAAATTTAAACTGCATTAAAATGAGGAAGAGACCCCAGAAGAAAAAAGAGTCAGCTTTGCCCATCTTACCAGTCTTTCTGATTTCCTTTCAAATACTTCCACTTCTCTCTCCATGTTGCAGTGTTCCCAGATGCACAGTAGCGTCCTGTTTCTTTGGGCATTTCTACAGACCAGAGTGAAGCTGAAAGAGAAGCATTTACAATAAGATTATTAAATGCTACTCCGTTCATCTCAAAATTTGTGGATATAGATGGGTTATGTGAACACTTCTGAAGTAATGCACTATGCTTATCTATAATATGGAAATTTAATAAACAGTGGTTTACCACCCACGACTGGAAGAGATCCCTCAGTTTGATCTGTGGCACAAGTCCAGGAAAGGCTGACGTTGCCACCGCTATGTGCAAAGTGGAGGAGGACAATGATGGTTTCTCCACTTGAGTGTTTAGTGGCCTGGACACTCCTGCAGCCCGAGGTGGACACCCCGATCCTCCCTTGGATCCACACAGCTGTTCCAAGGGCTCCAGGGACTATTTGAATACCAGTGCCCTCATGTGAGCTGCTTTTGTGAGGCCTTTTTCTGTCAAAGCTGCTTAATGTCTTTCACGGAGCCAGGATCACACCCTGTGAAATAAGTTCATCACGCAAGTGCAACAACCTGCTTTCAAATTTCCCTTGAGATGATTTAATTTTAAATAAAAAAGCGTCACAAGGCTGTATGCTTCTCACCTCAAACCTTCATACTTTTAACAATTAACTTGCTGCAAGAGACTGCCAAAGAATGTAACTACACTCATTTAAAAATTGGTTTATTTTATTGTTGTCTTCCAAGGAGTGGCAAAACTAATTTTAATGAAGATTTGTATTTAGGAAACAATCAACAAACCACACACATAACCACATGCACAGCTCGACTTGCTGCTGGGGTGAACCATGGCATGCCAAGTTTCAGCCTGAAGCTAATTTTTTATAGCCAAGTTATAAAGCCCTGAAAAGGGGGTTTTATTGTTGAAATGCTGACAGAACCATAGTGGTGCTACTGGCTGCCTCTCTAATTAGTCTAAAGAATGGAAAGTTATATTTTGCAATATGTGGTAAGCACTATTGTCCTGATGTTGCTGGTTTATGCCAGAACTACAGGCTTAATTTGGTGCTACGTATTCTATTACAAGTTTGAAAAGGCGAGTTTGACTCTTTCACTGTCGCGAAATGTTAGCACTTTCAGACAGCAGCCTTGATTTGTACTTTCAATTACATAAATATTAAAAGGTGCAGTTTAGATTTGTTTTTGGTGACAGTAGCAGATCCCTGCTGTGTTCACTCTACTTTGAAGAAGATGTGGAGTCCACATGGTGTTTCTTGCATGTTTTCCAGAGACTACTTTTAAATTCTTTCAATAAAAGTTACTTTTATTCCTGTTTAAGTGTTTTGTGGTAATGTTTACAGAGAAACATCCTGCCAGCAGACTAAAGTAAATAAAAGACAGGACACTAGTAACATAAAACACATCATTTTACTACTGTTCTCCCACCACCTGCACTCCCCCATCTCTGCCAGAGCTCCCCACTTGTAATTCTGCCTACCTGGGTCTGGCTTCCACTGGTTTTGACTTTCGCAGAGTATGCCGAAGGTGGCAGGAGCCATTTACCCTGCCGCCCTATCATTTTCTACTGCAAGGTTGCTGTAGTATCACTGTGATCAAGCAACTTCTGTATTTTACCATCTCTTCAGTGATAATTAATTTTTAAGCTAAGACGCTGTTACTCTGCATCCTATCGTAGTGCTTACCAGCTCTCATCGCAAGCCTGCACCCCTCTATGCCAGCTACCCTACAACTGGTAACAAAAGAGCAGTCCTTTCTCCAAAGATAGGGCAAACATAAGGGAAATGGATAGCTGCAATTATAAGATTACACAGTCTTGTGACATACCAAGCATATCTTAAAAACATGCATAATTATATGAAAATGAGTCGACCCACTGATTTAAATGAGACAACTATGTGATTAAGTGCTGTGCTGTGCTTTCATTTTGCTAATTTGTTTGTTTGGGTTTTTTCTCCTAATACAGTACCTACAGTGTCTTGAAAAATGTTACTCACTTGCAGTTGCTATATAATTGCTGTTGCTGCTATTGTTAGTGTGCTGGGGCTGGGCACAGGTCTGTGCATCGGGGCGGGTTATAGTAAGGATCTAAACACCCCTGTATATTTGTTTTAAATATACTATTATTCCTTCAAGTGCCTACAAATCCTTATTAGTTATTATACGGTCAGAATCAATTCTTATATTTACACCTGAAATCAAGCTATTGCAATCCCTCTTTCCTTTCTGGATAAAACTGTGAATTCATAACAGTGCCTCCTGTTGTAGTCGACATCATGCTATTTGGCACTTCAAGGATTAATCGAGTGACAATAAGAAATTAATCTATTCTCTTTCTTCCAGTCCCTGCTTTCTACTCCCATCCATTTGCAAGGAATGCCTTGCTTTGTCTGGTACTTGACAGTACCTGCAAAGGATTCAACATGGAATTTAGTACGTCTGCTAAGATTACGCTAAAGGCAACAGTGGATTATTTTCTAAGTACTGATCCTTAATGCAGAGATTTGTGCTTGTTCAGCAGAGCAAGGTCTCCATTTCCTTCCTCCTTTGTATTTTATTTGCTGCCACCTACACGGGAGAGAGCCTCTCAGGAACGACCTGATGGGCTGATGCATCGCGATTTGACTCAACCAGATCTGACCCAACAAGCAGTGCTCAGAATTAGATCACAGTCTCTGTGCACATTAAGATCTACAACCTACAGTAGCTCTGTTAAGTCTGTTGAACAACCAAGCTGGCTCTGATTGAAATTACCATTTTGATGCTCTGACCTTCAAATCTCTTAATAAAGCAGAAAACGACCTGTCCGCTTGTCCTTCTGGCTGTGGGGAGGCAGAGTAGCACTGGCTGAGTGAGCCAATACAAGATTTAACTTAATCCATGCTCCCAAATACAAGACAAGAAGAAAAAAAAGAAAGTTGAAGAGCCTGATCCTTATTTACAACAGGGACTGCTCCCGCTGCCACAAATGGGCCTTCTGCACCCCACAGAGGGTCAATAAGGGTCCTGCCAGCGTGTGGCTAAATGGGCAGACACACACCTCCTGTGTCAGCTCCAGTGCCTGGGTACATTTAAAATCCACCACGAATCACGTGCTGTAACATTCGCTCCCAATGCTTTGCCCTTAGATAAGCACATACAGATGCCTGGCCACTGCTGAATTACGAGCTCCTCTTCAGAGCCTGGAGAAGAAGGAATGGAAACGGAAAGAGTTTCTTCAAAGCAGGATATAAAAATAGTTATGTCATACTATATGCAAAAACCACTGAACCAAGCAACACCCCTTTCCCTGCTCACAAAAATAAGTAATCTTTCTGCATTAAACTACTCATCATGAAATTCAAAGTAAAAGGAGTAAAACAATTAGCCAAGGTCTATTTAGAAAAAAATAAACTGGAGAACTAGTAAAAGCAAATTGAGAAGACTGGCAAAAATAAAGATGAAATACACAGATATATGAAAAAGGGTTTGTGTTGTATTATCCATAAAGCTGATAATTGGATCTTATTTATTAAACATTTTCATTATTAAAACTAAAATATATTGAAGTTTTTCATGAGAATCGGCAAGTACTTTTATTGCTTTGTAAAATAGTATTGAATTGTACTCTATAAATCTAATCTGTATATAGATTTTGAGGGTGTTCACTCACACATATTTATAAGCATGCATAATTAATTTTGAACTGCACCATTTTTTTTTCTTCTAGCAAAAAACAAATCTCACAAATTGCAGGCGACCTGGTTTTGTTAATGTAAAAATCTGTAAATTGCAACTCAATGTATCTAAATAACTTTGATCTGGAAAACTCGTAAGAGCAGAACTTTGTGTAAGATTTCCAGTAATTCCTGATTTCAGCCATGTAGAAATACTCTATAAGCAGCTTTCTCATGCTATTTACTCCTCCAGATGAAAAGAGTAAGAATAATAATTAGCATTTTTACTATCGTATATGGTCAAAGCGGATGAAAAGCATGATTAAATAGGCACTGAAGAACTGTCTGAAACATTTTAGTATATCAACAAACAGTGAATCAAACTCTTTTGAACATTAGGAGAGGACCTGGTTCCGTTTGATTCATTTTCAATAAAGGTTTTTCTTCTTGTAGCTGACCACAGACAAACCTGCAATGAAAACCTGGTAGGTGCATGTTCAGGCTTTCGACATTCGATGAAATGTTACACACCACCATTTCCCTGTATGGAAGAAAAATGACCCATGAACACAAAGCCCCTTTAAGGGGTGCAGCATTTTGTTTGTCCCAGGTGCAAAAAGCACCACAGGTACAGATCCCAAAGGCGACATCCAGCTAGAACTTGCAATAGGTTCAGTCACACTACGTTGATAACAGCCTCAGGGAAAGGGCTTTGTGCCAGTGGACTCACTGTAACAGAAGGGACAACAGAAAGGAAACATCCGATTCCTACACATCTTATAGCTGTCACTCTTCTTGCTGCCTACAACTACCTGGGCACGGACATGATGGCTTCCTGCTTGCTCTGCACGGGCAGAAAGGCCAGCAGTGCTGTAAGGACAGCCTGGGCATCTCCCCCACCCCTTTGCAGGGTCCCAACCAAGGGGCTCTGCATTGCCTGAGGCTCCTGCACCGCAGCAGCGTGGTGTTTCTGTGCCTCCCGCCAGTGGGGCCAAAGCCTGAGTCACAGCTGGGCTGCAACCTCGCCTCATCTCTGGCAGCACCTCTAGATAAGGTGTGCGTGTTTTGGGTGGGAAACTGAAGTAGGGGAAAAGCAATGTGTGGGGAGAGCACTAGACTCAACTGAGATGAGTAAGGCAGCAGAGAAATAAGCTGCTTTTTAAAATGCTCTGATGCTTTGTTCTTGGAGATTTATTTTCTGTTCTCACTAATATCAATCATGTACAGCAAGAGAGTTTTGTGGACCCAAAATTAAAGCAAAGCAGGGCTGTTACATGCCTTTTTTTTTTTTTTCTTGAAAAATTGGTTTATACCTGAGACTTCTCTCAGGAAGAGAGAGCACCATAAAAATTTTATGTGTATATTAGAATGTTAAAAGCACTGTAGTAACAAGCCCTGTGTTTTAAATAAAATATAAGTACTGAATCCCATATTAGGAGTGCTGTAGTGGAGCCTCAAAGGCTCACTCTAAAAATTAAGGACCACTAGCTCTAAACCAAAATAAATCCAGGGAGCTGGGAATACCAGAGGGATTAATAGCAATAACGTTCCATATGCAATGAGCTCAAGTGATCGTAGATGAGAGATTCACCCAAACACAAACTAGATTTGGAAGCTGCACATAGCTGTGCACAGGGGCCAGCAAAGCAGTAGAGTAGACTTGATGGTGTTCTTATCGCTCAGCGAAGCAGAGGAGATGCAGGCTTCCCATCCCTCTGCCAGCTTCTCGCTAACCTTGTGTGGCCCTGCTTGTCCCTGCCCCACCACCCACCAAGTGACCCTGTGTCCAGCTCCAAAAGACTCTCCTTACTCTCCCAGGGCCCCACGCAGATGGCAAGGGGCTGCTGCATCCCAGCAGCCCACAGCCTTTTCTCCAGTTCTGTTCTTCCATCACCTTCACGGTGCTTTGTGTCAGATCCCTTCAGGACGGTGCAGCCTGCTCCCTGCAGAGGAAAAAAGGCAAGAAATGGTGCTAGCTGCATATGCACTTCTCACTGGCACAGTATCACTCCAAAGCAAGGCCGTGGGTTTTACTGGTGTTATTCTGGATTTCTACCTGTGTATCTGAGGTCAAAATTTGACATGAGTGAACCTCCAAGCGAGCTATGCATAGAAATATTAAGAATTGATCTCTAGGCAAGTCTCACCAGTAATGTGTATTAGACCTGTAGCTGCTCTGTAGCTGGGAATTTAGCTCGCTTTTTATAACTGGACTGTATGTTGTCTAGCGTACTGGTACCTACAGCCTGACTCTCCCAGCTTACCCTTCCCCTATCATTTATCCCTCTGCAAAAGAAATGCTAAGTGCATCTGGAAGCACACTGTTCTAATCCAATAGGCTTTTATCTCCATTTTATAATCTCTCTCCACAAACACAAACCACAAAAATTTTAGGGAGTCAGGATTACATGGAATACATATTTAGTGCTACACAACACTGCTTTTACTGAGTGATACGGTAACTGTTCTAGCCCTTTGTTAATCAACAGGCAAAATATGCTTCAATAAGCAGAAAATTCATTACTCAAAAAATGAGTAGGAAGAAGAAAATACTTAGAAAACTATGCTTTCCTTCTGTTCCTTTTGTTAAAATTTTAATGACGTGTTCCAAATGTCTAAAACATTTACGAAAAACATGGGAAGATCTAATCTGCATACTTTTCTTTTAGGGCTCTTTAACACACCTTCTAAGTAGTCCCAGAGATGTTAGCCAACCCATTATGTGTAATGAATCTTGGCATGAAACAACAGCACAGCAGTAGCTACGCATGAAGCAGCCTATACCATAAATTATCTCAAATACAAACCAAATTCCCCTTGTTTATCATTGTATATAAAGCAGCACTGTTCAAGATTCCCTCCAGAAGTGCTGGACTGTGTGTAATATTACTCATAGCATAACAAGGTCTAGTTCTGTCATTGCAATTGCTTTTTTCCTCCGATGATAAAGTGCAGACATGTAGCGATAGGAAGGATGTCCAAAGAAATAAAAGTATCAACAGGTTTAACAAAAAGTCTGGGGCAACTGCGTGAAGAGGTGAATAGGTGCCACTGCAGATCTTTTTGAAGTATTTAATTAAGTCACCGAGGCTGGCTGAAGTTCTTTGCTGGTGCAGCACAGTGCAGCCCTGCTGACCTCAATGCTAAGAAAGCGTTGATTAAGAGTAACTCAAGATCAGAATATAGCAGAGAACGTGCAAAACCCACCGTTCTGCTTGGAAATATATTTATACCACAAGCAGTGCCACTTAGTACCAATATTCAGTTGCCTGTGCTATCTCCAAGAAGGAATCCCTACCTGTGTGTCTGGGACACTACTAAATCTGGTTATGAAAATAGCCCATTTTAGCACAGCCCTACCTGCTTCAGCTATGCAGAAATCATCCCACCGAGGATCTAAGGGATGATCAAAATCTCTAGGAACCAGAATACAGGCCTGGAAGCCACAGAAAAGCAGAAGCAGAGAGGTTGCTGAACAGGGGGCTCCTGCCTTGAGTCCCAGGGGCATGTATTTTTGGGCAGGCAATGCTGAGAGGGTGCTCTGCCAGAAGTTTAGCTATGGTTTATAAATGTATTTACTTAGAAATACAATGGAAACCTCATCCTGTATGTGTTGCATTTGCACATCAAATATTATTGGTTTGGTGGGGTCTTTCTGACTTTATTTCAGCAGTCCCGGTTTCTGTGCTTTTTTAAAGACTATGGCTGGAAAACCGTAGGTTAGGTGATTTTCCCTAATCACTTAAGGTACAAGGTTTTGCAGGTGCAATCAAAATTGCATACTCTTCCCAATATGGTCTCGAGGTAGAGCTCATCCAGCTCAGGAAGGAGAGCTCCCTTCCCCAGGAATGAGGTGAAATCAATGTTATTTGAGAAACGTGTGACCCTGCAATTGTAACCTTCGCTGCCCTGAGGTGGTCAGAGTTTTACGCTTTGGACGCACATTACACTTTTGATGACTGAAGAGTCAGCCAGAGGCACTGGATGTGAAACCTGCCACCAGGGTAGGTGGCTCCTCTGGAATTCAGTACAAGGAAAATGGAAGTATTTCTTTTTCAGGTTGCTTGAGAGAGAAAATTGTAACTAATTGAAAGCTCTTGGAGGTTTGCAATGTTGAAAACAATTCCCAGAGAGGAAGATATCGGTACATAGTCAGAAAAAAGTTACTGAAAGATATAGGCTATCTATTGAAGGTTTCTGCAACATATAGATGCCAGCAGTAGCATAAAGTGTGTGAATTTGTGTTTTTTCTACAAGCAAATAGAGTGTACCCTTATTGTGTACATTTATATGTACAGAATATCCCTCACCTAGTACCTATCATCTGTTTACACACACGCATATACGACAACCTGTTATAATTTAATTACAATCAAGTTTGAGCATCTGCAACATCCTTGTTGCTATTATATATATTTATATATTTTTTTAAATAATTCTTTTGTATGATCATTGCCAACCATTAAAAATAATCCCATAGAATGACAATGTGTGAAGCAGAAGCACCAAATAAGAACATAGAAAAATTTAAATATTTCCACAAGACCCATGCCACTTGGGTATTTGTTACCTCTTGTAGCTGAAAGATTCTGCTAGAATTTGTGTTAGTTTTCTGTGGCAGGATTTGTACATAACAGCAAGTTTCTGGATCTTGTTAGCTCAGGGCAAAAAGTCATGCTTTGGAGCAGTTGCCCCAGCAGGAGGATAAAAGATGATGGTTGGTAATTACATCAGTTTTGCACTGTTGAGCAGATGTTCTTGCAGATAGATTTTGGCTGGCATTTACAGAACATCGCTAGTGAATCTCATGATAGCGTTGAAGGAATGCTACGACAAGTGGATGGAGCTGCATGCTTGTAATAAAAAGATTATGAACAGAAGAAATAAATGAAAAGAAGAAACAAATGAAAAGTGTACCAGCTAAACTACTTCCAAAACTGGTTTTGTTTTTTAGAGAGAGTTATATTTAATCTTGAGTAACCTGAATGTGGGCCAGCAGATTTAGAACTTAGCTTAATAAGCTATACGAGGTACCAGTTTTCAATATCCAGAGAGGATATAATAGTCTGCATAGGGCCAAAATTAGAGAAATGGAAGGAGATTCAGGGCTGGAGGGGCAGCAAAGTAATGGAAAGCTGAGAATACCCTTTACCTGCATATGACTGACAGCAGTTTGAAGAAAATTGGACAGCGACCAAAAATCCAAGGTAAAATTTGTTGGAAAGAGAACCCAACTCAACTCCTATGACTGACTTTATAGTGATAGATGCAATATAGTGGGAAAAAGGATAGTACTTACATCTTTATAGGCAATTCCAAATGTTTAAAAATAGTAACTAATTATTAACCAACATTATTCATCCCTGGGATGGAGGAACATTATTTCCTTCACTATATTCCTGGAAAATGACTTGCTTAAGCCCACACGGCAACACCACTGCAAAATCAAGATCTCCCACTCTCAACCATGCTCAACCTCTAGATAGGTTTCTGAATAGGTCCTCTTTTAGGTGTTAGGCTCAACATAAAAGGCAGAATGGTGAAAATATGCCACAGTGTGGGAAATTCTCGATATTTCTACCAAAACATGCTCCTGAAGACTGAACAAATTTTTAAATCAGCCAATTCAGTGTATAACTTTCTACAAATTTTTGTACATTGAATGATGGAAATATGATCTCACAACTGGAGCTGGACTCCTGATTTGACCGTGCTGTGGGCTGCCAGCATGTCTGTTAAAGGAAGGATTTATTGACAAGAAGTGTTTTAAAAACAGGGCATTTACAATTAGATTAGAATCCATTCCCCTTCATTTTGCCTATCTGCAGGAATGCTGACTTTCAAAATCCCCTCTTTCTTACGCTGGGTGAACAACGCTAAGAAAAGCGACAAACCTGTCCCTACTGGCAGGCGCCAGCTTGCAGAATTAGATACGGGCCCTCTGCTCACCCCTTTCCCAAACAGGGCATCAGACACTGCACGAAGTGTCAGATGAAGTTTCCTGTGCAATGCCAAGGGTGTTTGGAGTAATAAAGAGACTACGTTGTTACCATATGCTTTCCTTTCAGACCTTGGTTCCAAGGGGGGAAAATTTGGTCCAATAGCCAAATTACAATAGATTAGGGAGATTTCTTAAGGCATTTAGGGGTAGTGCATGCCTTGACTCCAGCTAAGGGTGTTGTTTATTATACTTGCTCCAGGACTGAATTTTGCTGCAGTACTTAAAAGTGAAGCTACTGGTCTTCCTGTCACGCAAAAGATCCGAATAAGAAGGTGACTAGAGCAAGGTTGCTAGGAAGGGACAGTATCCAGAATGGGGAGGGACAAACTAGCATGTGTTTACATATTAAAAACTTGAATTTTAAAAATTAGATTAAAAATAAACCCAAAACACCTCTCTCAAATTATCTACTTCTGTTTTTTTTTCTCCCAAACGTGAACTGAACTAGAATATAGAATGGCTGAGGAGCGCACTGAGGAGAGTATTGCCCCAGGGCCCACAGTGGGACTATACTGATGCAGAGGGCTCTAGTCAGTATAGGTTCTTAGAAGGAGAAAGCAAAGAGCCCATGAGAGTCCCAGAGTTCTTACTGCTGAATCAGATGGACATTGACACCTACTACCTCTGTCCTGTTGTTGGAGCTCCCTTCACTTTGACTCTCTCTCTGAGGGATGCAGGTATCTTCTGCAGTACTCAGCTGTCTAAAGACTTTTCGTGTGTATCTCGTGGCACCAGGAAGGCTGTGCAGTCTTGTTGTGAAATACTTCTTCTCATGGATTTCTAGGCACAGTCTTGGAGGAAAGCAATCTGTAGTATCACAGCTCACTATGCGTATTTGCCCAAACAGCTGGAAGAACAGAGAAAGCATTTTCTCTCAAGTTTACACTCATGTAATAAACATATTTTTTCTAACGTGTTTGATGACTCCACCTAGGGCATAACTTGGTCATTCTTAACAGCAAAGAGTATAGTTAGCCTTTGCAGATGTAAAACACAAAATGTAATGCAGCAATTCACGTGGGTACTTCCCACTGTGAATTGGCTGCTGTGGTTTTCTCATGGTCTCTCCTGTCCACTGGCAATATGAGCTCATTCTGTCTTGTTTCCTTTCAACCCTCTTCAAGTGCACTGAAGTGCAAATGGTTTAGTTTTCCTGGGAATCTACAGTGTGAAAAGGAGGAAATGCAGTTCAGGGGTAATACTTCGGGTGCCATACAGAAAGGCACCCAAAGAAAACAAGAGGATAAAGAACCAAAAAGAAAAGAGGAGGATAAAGGGAAGGCTGAAGACACCTTGCTTTGAAAAGATAAAATGAGATCACCTTGGGTACGATGTGATCCACAGAAACAGCATGTGTTCATGACCTTTTTTTGAAGAAGCAGTACTCGATATACCATACCATCACCTATATTTGTAATAAATCAAATGACAGAAAAACAAATGTCACTTATTAGAACATTGAGGTTTACTGTTCAAGTGATTAACTGAGAATCATTTGTATGATTAAATGCTGGAAAATAATTTGCTTTCACTGTGAACCTATAGCATAGATCTCATTACACAGAAGTGCTGCATATTAGTTGAAGCAAATTAACATTCAAAGGCTTTCTGGAGTGGCTGCTAATCACAGGCTGTTAATTACTGTCATTACATTTAACTGCTGAAGAGACTAACCGAGGAATCAT
>VYZW01027005.1:45249-67722 GCA_013401315.1 Balaeniceps rex
ACATACAAATCAATGACAATTAAAGCGGATTATGAAAAAGCAATAGTAGATAGTTAAGTCTTTATGTGATTTCAGTGAGCTAAACGTGCAGGGGTAGATTCTTCCCACGTGCTGATGGGTTAGAGATTACTGTAACTCTAAAGAGGCATAGTCTTTCATTTCCTCGGGACCTTTGAACCTGTTCCTGATGGGAGATCACATAATGATGGGGGGCGGGAGGGGTGTCCTGTTATTGAGACTCCTCTGTTGCTGCAGACGCAGTAACTCAACTGCCCGTGCTCAGACAAGACATACTGCTGCAGCAACTCTTCTAATTTTTTAGGATACTTTGGGTCAGATTTAATGTGTCTTTGATTAGCCCTTTTCTGGAAATGATCTTACAAGAACCCAAAGGCCACAAGCATTGCCTGAAAGTATAAACTGGGTTAGGACAGACGTCCACCTGTGTCTGTACTTCCTCTCCAACAGCTCTGGTTCCTTAAGAAGAGCATATAAAATGCAAGATACGTGCAGAGTTATTTTTCCTCAGCTATATTAACCTAGTTTCCAGTGATCAGCTGTTTGTGGACTCACTGTGTTGAATGTTTTCTCTGGATCACCTCATTTAATAATTACCAAATTGCTCAAATATCTATGAATTTGTCTAATCTTTTCTAAAACTCATGTATAGTTTTGGCCTCCAGGATATCCTGTGGCAATGAGTTCCTCAGGACCATTGCTATTTGTACTTCACAGGACTCTGCCAGTCCAAAGAGTCTGACCCATTGACTTGAAGTAATCTTGCTTGAAATCAAACTACAAGAATAGAGAACAGTAACAGCCCTAGAGAACCTATCATGTGATAGCAGTGTATTTAAGAGAGGTAATTTGCATAAAGAGCTAAAAATAACCAGACAGGTTGCACAGAGTTTCCAGTGGAAGAATTATATGTACACTTTAGGAAGTAAGAGAAGTGAGTTTTCACATTTATGAATAAACACAACTGTGCAAAGCCAGATATAAAAGCAAATAAAGTTAAAGGTTCCCTGCTGCAACACGGCAAAATTAGTGAAGTGCTTTCAGCACAGAAATAATGAACATGCTCAGGGCTTTTGGCTGCAGGGAGAATTGTGGTTCTGGAGGGCTGCACAAGCTGCAAATGCTTGAAGAATATCACAGGGAAAATGAATTGCAATTAACCAGCTAGAGATTATTTTAAAGCAAAAAAAGATCTGAACAGTTCCATAAAGATACTGAAAGAAAGCTCAAGGATGACAGGGTAGGTGACAATCTGCAGAGATTGCTACTATGAGATGCTAAAAAGAATTTCAAAATAAATCAAATCCTCAGCTGGATATCTGAACTCAACAGTATCTTTCTAAACATAAACTTGGGAAATTGAAATAACAGAAACAACCTACAAAACAAATAGATATAGTGAGGGGGGTGTTATTGCTACCTATTCCAGTCAATAACTACTCCCTCTTATCAGTGATCAAATTGTTTAGCAATGCAAATGGCGACATTAAGGAGCCAACACAACTGGAGGGATGCTGCGGTCACTAACAGCCATGTCACTTTCCACTGGCACACAGAATTGCAAACCTGAAAAAGCACCATGCCACAAAAAGAACACTGGATCTGATTTTTTTGTGTGTGTTTGAGCATTTAATCACCGAGGCAAAAACTTATGAAAGAACCAACATTTTATCAAAACAGCATGGGCAATGCATTATGGATTAGGAACTGGAGTTGTATACACTGGTAGTCAGTACAGAACTACCAGCAATTGACTCCAGGAGAACTCAGAAATCAAGTGGGAGTACACAGGCTCAAGTACACTGCTTTATTAAAGTGCACCTGATTGCCCTGAGTGAGTATCCTCTACAAACAAGGATTTCTAGAAGCTGGCAATCTACCACACTTAGTATCACAACAAAGAAATATACCCGTGTATGGAAACAGGAGGAAGACCTTCGTTGCTAAGAAAAGAGCACAGGTTCCTAAATTACCCAAACTTCAGAGCTAAGTGACAGTGGCACTGAACTGCAGTGGCAGCTGAGAATGGTGGGAGAGAAAAAGGCCAAAGCAGGGGACAAAGGCAAATGCAAGTTTAGAGGACGCAGCAACAGTTTGTCAACATCTCTGTCAACTTTTCAAGATGCAATTCTTCATCTTCATAATGGGAAGCAACCTCTACGTATGGCATTTTCTCTGTGGTGGGCTCACTCTTTCTCCCCAAATACTTCAACGACCCTTAGTCTGTCACTAGAAAGCTACCAATCTGTCAGTCATAACCTCTGATGTCTCACCAGTAATTCTTCCTCTTGCTTTCCAAAAGCAATTGCCGCATTCACACCACTCACAGCAAATCAATCTCTGCGTTCTGCCAGATCACCGACTGCTTTCAGCCCAGCTCCTCCTCCCACGTCACCCCTCCACTCACCGACGACAGCCTTCAGGAGGCCTCTCTGCTAGCACTGCTTTGCTCTTAGACTCTCGGATGGATCCTAACAAAGCTTTTCATTTGCTACCCTGTGGTCTTAATAGCACTCTTTCTCATCCACTGCCATACAAAAGATAGAAAGGAAAACACAAACAATTTCAATGCCAGTGTGAAGAATGACATTTCAAAGAAGTCTATAGCAGATATTTGTATGACAGATACCTCACAGTTGTTTAGAAATCTCCGTTACAGTATGGTATAATTATAGCATTTTTATGGAATTATTAGGAGCAATTCCATATAGTTTCACTGCCTGCAGAGTGCAGCAAAAACCACACTGTCTGAATCTGAGTTGGGCTAGTCCTTGCTCACTTCCATAATCTGTGGTCACCTCAAGCAAGGAAGGGAAACTGGCTCACCTCATCCCGCCAGCTGTTTTCCCTTCATCTTAACTCATCCTTGGTGAGCCGACATGCTAGACAAAGCAGCAACCCCCCCTCCCACCTGCAAAGCAGTAAGAATAACTTAATCCAACGGATAGATGTCAGTGTGCTTTGCAAAGAAGGACTGCCTAATTGGATGGGGAATCCAAATCACAGAGACTGGAGGAAACTTACCCACAGCCAGGCAGGTGATGGTGACACAGCAAAGCCCAAAACCCACACCTCCAGACGTCGCCCACAGGTCTTCCCCAGGACATCAAAGTGCAGCGCTAGGTTTGTTTTCTTTCAACTCTCCAATGCAAGTACATCAATAAGGTGACAGCAACAGGGAAGTACAAGGGAGTTTTCTAGCTCCTTATTAATCCTGATGCACATTTAGAGTGAATAACAGTCTCACCATATGCATGCAAAATCTAGAAAATATGCAACTAGTAAATTCAGGCCAATGTGAACAGTACAAAGACTCTTATTTGAAAGAGGTCACACTGCATTTAGCAAGATTACTTCGGTCTTGGGGGTTTTTGTATAACTTTTCCCCTTGCTCTTTTTGCTCCAGTAATTCTAATGAATATGTGTGCCCATGTGTAGTGTACACTATTTCGGTCATCTTCTTACTACAGTAGATAATATTACAAATGAGTGCCCCCTCCAAAATCAGAAAAATGTGTGTGGTACCTCTTCTGCTTTGAACAATAGGCCTGCAGGACTGAGCAGGTAAATGTTTTGTGGCAGGAGCACTATTTTTCCCGTGACTGTGTGCTGCTGGAATGTTTATCTTTGCTCGAGTTGCCTGGCTATTGCAAAGCTACTCGAAATGATTCATGGGTCTGACAGGTGTCTGGTACAGCTGGATGTGTCCTTGATTATCCCAAAAGTCTGGACAACGCTGTCATTCACCATTGCCCAGATTATCTCTGTATTGACTGCAGAAGCCTCTGTGACAGTACTGTAATGGCTAATTACCCAGGATACCTTTGGTACTTACTTTATAGTGGTTTAGAAGAGTTAAAAAAAGAGAGAGAGAAAGAGAAAGAACTGGAAGAAAAACATACCAGTGAAAGTTATACTCTTATATGTTCCAAAACAATATATGTTTTAGCCTACACAAGAATATGCTGCATGGGCTAATTAAATCCAGGCTGTCCTTTTAAAATGGACAGATTTCCAGCAAAATAGATAAGGAGGAAATGTGAAGAATCCTGACAATGATAAACCATGGACAATAGAAGGAGCTATTAGCCAGGAGAGAATTGTACGTACAACATTCTTGAAAATGGTGATGTGCAGCCATTTGCCTGCTTTATATGTTGCTGGAAAAATAACATGTTCTGCTTAGCAGATAACAAAGAGCGGCTTGGGTAGTGATGCTAAATATATATATGGCTATCTCGTAAAACTTCTTATAAGGAGGCAAGAAAGCAGAGATTTCCTTTTCCCCATGCTTTCAATTAATGCATTTTGAAAAATACAGTTTCTGCAAAGTAGAAATATATTAAGAAAAGGGATGAAAGGACATAGGATATAAAAACCTCATTTTAGTGAAGATGAGGTCTTAATGACAAGTCAGGTGAAAAATTACAGTAAATCTCTGCTTTTTAGGGCTGTCTCTCTCCTCGTGACAGCCCAGATCCAGACTAGAAAAGCACGTGTCAGCCTTTTCCCCTGAGTTTCAAACAATTCAGAAATACCTAAGATCCACAGTTTGCTTTCCAGAACCAAACCTTCCAGCTCAAACCTACATGCCATGTATACTGAATTGGAAGATGTCACTCCAGTGCCTTTTGCAGTGGGGAACAGCTGATTCAGTCCTGACACCAAATTAGAATTAGGTGACCCAAACACATCTGCCTGATACTGCCTTAGTGATATCAGTGCGGAGAACAGAAAAAGAAAGATCATACTTTTGATCATGTGTTCATCTTGCATATTTTTTATCCTTGTTACCTCAGTGTAAATAGTGCATTTGTTAGAAGGTGATGAATTATTGACCAGAACATTTGGATATCACTTCAGATAAAAATAATAGGTAATTAACTCTCTTCATAACTCAGAACTGAACAGTGAAACCCCAGTGAATTAAATACTTGGAGAACGTTGACATTTCCTTGTTTGTCAGGTCCTTCAAAGAGCTTACATTTTTTGCAGGTATATCTGTTATATGAAGTAATTCACTGAAATATATCTATTCATGAAAAAATGACAAATAGAATGTTTGCTGTTTAAAATACAAGGCTTATCCATTCATCTTATTAGGGTAGAAGATCCCATGCTGTTATTCACATTTCTCACTATGATGGCATGATTGTTACAAGTAGAGTTCCACTACTGTTACTTATGTTTCAAAAATTTTTCTTTTTATGACTCAATTAAAATTTCCTTACCTATCATTATTGAAGAATTATGTCTATTTGTCAATCTGCTACAATACCTGTGAAAATTAAGAAACAAGAATTCAATATTTGTACTGGAGGAACTAACCACAGACATCATGGGAAATATTCTCTATCTCTTTGCACTGTTATGGCACTGCAAATGGAAAGCAATATATTAAATATGGAGCAAAACTGAAACATCTTTTCTAGTCCCATTGCTCAAGCTTCTGGAGGCTCAAACGCAATGGCATGCAGGCAAATTACATTTCCAGTTCTTGCAGTGTGAACTAAATCCTGACTGCTTCAAAATCCTGCAAAACTAACGTTGTTACAAGGCAGGACAAATGTTTGGTAGCGCAGTCCCACCAGTTCTGTGCAGGAAGGTGTGTGCCAGCTGAGGACCTGCCCTGACAACACATATTTGAAACTTGTAGTAAGCATTAGAAAGTTTTGGTTGGAATAAAACAGTCTGAACCAAATAATCACTTGTGTTAATTTTAGTTTTAATTTTGCAGCATGTCAATAACTTGAAGACATATGGGGGGCTGAGTGTATAAATGAAAACTATCAGAGAAATGACAAATAAAAATTCAAGTACTTTCTTCTGCTAGAAATACAGACTCTTTCTCATGCACTCCTTTCAAGCTGAGTGGTCAGGAACGGACTCATTTCAGATATTTGCTCTTTTAGCTAACTAAATGGAACTGGGTGATGCTGGGAATACACAAAACCCCAAGAATGTTTAACACCAATGGTATTTGGTGACAGGTTTTGCAGTGCCTTAGATTTCAGCTTTGAGCTTCCCGATGGCTTTTGAACAATCAGAGGGCATGGTACAATGACTGATTACTTAATTTGGCGCCATATATACCTCATGTAACAGTCTGAGATGAGTCTCAGTCTTGCAAGCTGTCCTTGAACTCAACAGGTAGGAGCGAGACATTGACCAATGGTGTCCTGATGTAGAAATGGAGAGGCTGTGTTTGAAAATGTGAAAGTTTCTTCTGGAAATCTTCTGAAAAGGTTTAAATTAAAAAAAAAAACTAAATGCTCACTACTGTGAATTTTATGCAACTCATCAAGATCATCTACTGCTGTGGCTGGGGCTGGACAGACCAGCAGGAAAGGGTGGCACAGAGCAGTGCTCTGCTCATTCTTAGCACTTCAGCCCACTCTTGGTTACACGTGACAGTGAGGTGGTGGAGCTGTGATATCTCCACAGCAGGTACTGCCCCTGATGTTTCAGTACCTCTTTCTTTTATTCTGAATTATTGTTTATTTTTAGGGTGGATTTTATATTAATATTCCATGCCTGAGGTACTAGGGAAGAAGTGCTTGATTGACTCACCAGCCAGGTACCCAAGGAGTGCATGTTCCCTGCTTTGACTGAACTTTCCTGCTGGATCTTTGTGCCAAGATTTTCAAGAGACCACATATTTTAACTTCTTGTACCTGAAGCACTTCACATGAGTTTTGGAGAGAAGATCCATAGCACTTTCTAAAAAGTCTGTATCTGGGACTCCCAAACTCATCTCACTCTTCCTTCTTCCTAGTCACTTTTGAAAACCTGGACTTCAGGAACAGGAACAGTGCGGTCCAGATTTCAGACGCCATGACAGACTGTTACTGTCACACTATTTCACAGTTAATGACATCCATCCAGCACCTTTTCAGTAGTCTTGATCTTGAACAGAATTGTTCTCTAAAAACCATCACTCTCCCAACTAGCTGTCAAAGTTATATTTCTCCCCCTCCTACCTTGTGTCCAATTGCAGGTAATGGAGCTAATTGTTTTACCACGGTAACGGAAGGCTGAGAATTGCAGTCACATTGCCTTTGCTCCCAAAAGGAGTTTCTGCAAGTCTTCCTGACTGGCTTTGAGACAACCCATACATTTATGCTCTGATCCAGATAGGACCTGAATTGGGACTATCCCATTCATGACTATGAAATGAGGATTGGGATGTATAACGGGTTGTGCTTGGAACAAAAGCACTTAACATCTCCAGTGACTTTTATTTTGGGAACACAGAAAATGGATAGGGAAAATGTTTTCTAAAGGAGAGGGGGCCCAAGCTCCACAGAGAAAGTGCTGTGCCCTGGTCACATCCCATGGCAATGGCTGCAGGGGAGCTGGAAGACATTTCTTTTATGCTTCCTGTGGAAGAACATGAACTGCAGAGCTTGAATTCACTCTACACTCACTAATGCAGGAATTCAGAAATGTTAATTTTAATCAAAACTTCCTTTAGTGTGCAGGAAATATGCTATTCACCTAGGACTTAAAGTTTCACTGCGATTTTGTTTTAATACCTTAAATTAAGTACTCAGCAGATGACAAAATGTGCATTTTGCACAGGTATGTAGTATTTCCTAGGATTTAAATATTGACAAACACAGGTTTTGCTATTCATAATTTTTTAAGACTTTTTTCCCCAATATATAAAAGGTCCTTTTCAATGACCATTGTACTGGTTATGTTTACTCAAAGCATTCCTTTTTCTCCCCTGTTTGCTTTTCAAAGACCTTCGCGGCGGGGGGTGGGGGCAAAACAAAAAAATCCATTTGGAAAATTGTCACAGATCCCCATATATCTCAGTATTACAGCCGCTAACAACATCACTGCAACTTTCTTAAGAGCTGTCAAACACATTTACAATTCCAATGATTAAAAGTTGCAAATATATTATAAACTTCACCACATGATATTTTCCAATAATGCAAGCAGCCTTTGCAGCTAAGGTAACATGAAATTCAAAGGAGACTTTGATTACATCTAATCTGGTAAAGAAATGAAATCATAAGCACGCTTATTTCAACCAACAAGGAAAGCAAGCAAAATAATACATCAAATCCCCGAGTAAGCAGTCACAAAAGACCTTTAAATAACTCAACTTTCTACCATATTTTATTATCCTTTCCTAGTTTTATAGCATTATCTGCTACAGAAATGTGGGGAGATTTGTAAAACACTATAGCATTTAAGTCATTACATTTTATAGCTAATTTCTAATGTGGATTTGATTTTTTACGAGCACAAAAAGAATCTAATTTGCATTAGTGACAGTAACTAGAGAAATTTAACACCTGGCACTGGTTGTACCAGAAATTGAATATTAGCTACTTGGGTGCTAAAAAGCACATTCATACCTTCAAGGGGGATTTTTCATTTATTTATGCTGTACTCTCATGTTTATCATTACAAAAGCGTTCTTACATCATGATGGAGGAAAACTCCCAGGAATGTAAAAATACTGTGCACTCGATAAAGGGAGTTTGCAACAACAGCAGCAAAATGAATCATTTATACACTAAAGAATGTACAAACCCAGAAATAAATCTCCGATGAGATATAAAATTAGAACAGCAGCAATGTATGGACAATTCATTTCCACGAGTGCTTTTTATTTATTTATTTTTCCATTAATACTGCTGCTTTCTTGGAGCAATTCATTACACCCAAATTAAACCTCCATTTAAGAGAAAAAACAACCCCAAACCATAGCTGACATGAAAAAGAACCACATTTCCACATGAACGATCCACGTATTTATAAAGGGTGGAAAATTAGGCGCTGCGAAATAGGCAAAGCTGCTGTAAAATGATATGGGAAGTGACATTTTACATAGCTGGCTACAATTAACACATTGATGGCATTTTGCTGGGCTCCTTGCAGTGATAATGCTGTTGTCAAATGTGTTTAGTGCACCAAATCTCCTGGAGCCTTCAGCTAGGCAGCAAGCTTTTGACAGATTGAAGGTTCGGAGATAGGCTATCATGACAGATGGAAACTGGCACCGATGTTCAGCTTTCGCCGATCACAGGGGACCTGCCCCCCTTATTCTTCAGGGCTCAGCTCTGCAACCTTCCCCCTTCTGATGAAAGCAGGGGATGGCATTGTTAAATAGTGCATCTGTGTGAGTTAGACTACTCTGATGAAAGCATAAGGCAGACGCTCTGTGAAGCAAAAGACAGCCTCTGCTCTAACTGCATTTTAGATAGACTTGGGGAGGACTCCAGGGAGCTGGGATAAAACTTTGGTAAGTTTCAGACAAAAAGAAAAAGCCCACGCTAACCGTTAAATGGTGCTTCTTATAGATCTGTATTCATGGGCTGGAGGAATCCATATATGTGAGCTACCAGGAGCTATTGTGCGAGACCTTCCGTAGGAGCCTCTTCATTACTGTTTTGATCATTTACTGAAATTGGTTTCTAAGAACCGTACATTACACAACGCCATCCAGACAGCAGATCCAAACAGGAGATAGATCCACGGAGAGGGAGGGCGTGAGAGCCAGTCTGCTCTGCTGTGAGCATCCAGCTTGCTCAGAGGCTAATTCAATTATTAGGAGAGGCTGTTCTTGCAACTGGTCTTGATTCTTGGATGCAATGTTAAAACCAGGGTGGGAGCTTGTGTTATTGAGCTTTACACAGCTGGGCATAAACAGGCAGATAATACAGTTAATTAACCTTTCACCCCCCAACACCTTTTGAAGAAAGGCATTTGTTATTTTTTTTAATCAGCCTCAGGATATTTCAAAGGCACTTGTCCCGACTCTATTTGCTGCTTTCTATCCCTGACAAATTCCTGTTTGATTTCTTTAAACTGGGCTGTAGAGCTTTCTTTTTGCTGTCTTAATCTTCAATTCCACTCTCGCTGATATAGTATTTGGAGCAGCATACTGCAGCCCATTTGAGGTATGATAATCAGCTGATTAGCTAGTGAAGTCGTTTTCCCTGAGGCTCTTTTGTGTGCAAAATCCTCACACTCAATTGACATGTGGACATCATAAAGCTGATGAAATGCAATTGTAATGAACAAGAGGGAGAGGCATCTGCAGCAGTCTAAATGAAAGACCCTTCCCTCTCGACATGCTAATTCAGAAAATCTGCTCTTAACTTGTACTCCCTCTGGATCCCAATGGATGTGAATCTCCATGAATGCATATTCAAAACAGCATATTAGCCTCCGTAGCAAGTGAAATTTGAGCCTGGATGGACCAATTCTAATTTCAAGACAGATTATGCTGCATCAAACGTAGTAATGATTTGACAGTTCATTTGTGACGAGAGTCCTACAGTCAAGGTTTAATGCACGGACAGGCACAGGTGTGCAGCCAATACCAACAAAATCCAAAGGCTGCCAGTTAGGAAGCCTCATGCATGAGGCAAGGTGAAACATGTTTAAGAAATTAACACTATCTTCTTTAAAGCATCTTGTAGCAATGGTTCTCCAGCCACACCTTCCGTATTACACCATTGAGCCCTGGCTAGGAGGGACCAGAAAGGGCAGCCCAATATACCACAGTCGCTACAAATTAGTCCCAGGATGGAACAAATTAGGGAACAAGATCAGAGGATGGTTTGGTTTCTTAACCATATTCTAGGTAAATAACTGAGCATGCCTTCTGGAAATTTAGGCAACCTCTGTCCTGGAGAGGGTGCGTGGGTGCAAACTGCTGTGACTAAGCAGGCACCCACAGCTTGGGCTGAGCGGTGCCAGGCTCTGCCTGTGTATGTGGTGGATTCGATTCCTCTCCAGTAGCTTCCAGGGTCCATTTTGGGCTCCTCTGCCTCAAAGTGATCTAAATTGTTAGTTGCTTTTACCAGGTGGACACCATATACTTCATGAGGTTTTTTTCGTTACTTTGTGGTTTTTAAGAAAAGGAGAGAAATTTAAACCTGTATATTCCTGTTACATATGTGCGTATATATATGTATTTTTTTAAAAAACACTTATCTTGAGAGGTCAGAAATTCTTGAAATAATAGCTAATACACTTCTGAGTTAAAAATGCATGAAAAAAATTAAATATAGTATAAAAATATACAGCCTTTGCTACACAGACCTTTAAGTATTAATTAGCTGACATGTTCTGGTTGGTAGCCAGAAAACTCCACCTAAGCTTGGGAAGAGTCATTGCTTGACGGGCTCTTCATGTCACCCAGTGAAATTTGTGCCATAGGGCAGGAAACCAAGCCTCAAGGAGGCTGCCCCTCACCTCTCCTCCTTTCCTCCGTGTTGGCCAGGCATGCAATATGCAGGTACGAGGGAGGTGGGTGCCCCACATTTCCCTTCAGTTAAGATTTGGTCTAAACCCAATGCATATTCAGCATGACTGGCTATTGGTGCCCACACTGTATGAGACAAGTTATCTGCAACAGAGTTGAAAAGCACCCTATCCCCAGCAATACGTCCACCACCAATGTCTAGTCCATATGGTTGTGTTTATATACCTGTGTCTACTCTAAGTTAAACTACAACATGTTCTATTTGCATGGACGTTTCCCATAAAGATTCAAGGCACAATTCCAGATCTTAAGCTTTTCCACTCAACCGTTTCATGAGGACATGGTTAAAAGAGCTATGAAGCCTCCTCCTTAAATTACAAGAGTTCCTACTCTTCCAGTGTGTAGCTTGACTCTTTCAGCAATGCAAAAGAATCTCATCATACACCCTAAATAAATACCAGCTGTGATGGCTGCTGGTTAAACAGGATCCTCCCAAAAAGCAGAGGGCCGCATTTTCCCTGTTAGATTGCTGAACGGACCGAGCAGCCAGGCATCCTGGTATTCCCTGCATTCTTTCTTTCCTATTCCAAGTTGGTTTTGCAGGAATGCAAGGAACAAGTTAGCATCTTCACTGTTTTACTTGCTTTTTTATTTTTTCCTCATAAGAGGAAAAATGGGGTAGGAGGTGCATCAAGGGGATATCTTGAAACGGGACACCTCCTGTCCTGGACATACTGAGGACAGTACTTCCTCTTGCCAGGAGCTGTCAGAGAAGGGTGGTTTCTCCCAGCTGGCCTCCAGTTGCCTTGGCTGGTTTTATTATGACCAGCTGGCTGATACCAAAGCTCCAGCGCACTCATTTCTAAGTACTGCTCTCCCCGTGAGCCAAACGATTCAGTAGCAGTCTTCTTTGCGTTACAAGGTGGCAAAGCTACCCACAGTGGATTTGGGAGAAGCCAATGCCCCTGCTAAGAAGTCCGGACTTGGGAACATCCTAGCCCTTTATGGAAATGTGCTATGGGAATTGATCCATACTGATTGGTCCCCAAAGTAATGGGCCTGGGCCAGTCTCCTCTCTTGGGAGGAGGGCTGTGTCAGAAGTTTTATCACTTTGTATTAAACCTTCTTGCCTAAAAGCCCTCCAAAAACTGTGCAGGTGCCATTTTGTGATGGGGTGGCTGCCCTGCATGGAAGAGCAACATTACCAGAAGCTACATACCTTTTCTGCTTACAAGATATTTGTATAAAATATAAATGAAGTAACAGATTAATTTGTGTAGCTTTAATTTTCTACTGAACCTCACCAAAATGGGGACATTATAAAGTCTTTACAGCACTGAAGAATCAGGGACCAATAGTTATTGCAGGCAGACAATCAGAGACCATAAACATCATAGACATTGGTCAGACACACAAACATCGTAAGTGTACATATAATATCAGCATTTTTAAACATTTCCCCTCACTCACCAGCTCAATAGGTACTTTTTAGCAATGGCCATGGCTTGGATATCATCCAGTCACTATCCACAATGTATTTTGAGGGCTGGGGGAGGTAAGAGAAGCCAAAAACCTGCATAATTGCACTAAATTTCTTATTTGATTCTACTTATACATTCCTGAATTCATCAGCAGTAGTGATTTGAGATCACGCAGCTCCTTATTCTTCTGGTTTCTGCTGTTCTTCTAACAGAAGAACTTCTTCTTCTGTTCTTCTTCTTCTTTCTTCTGTTTCTTCTAACCCACACACTGCTGTGTGTGCTTACTGAGATTTAGAAAATGTACTTTTATTTTCTTCTTCCCAAAGGTCTAGAAGAGTTATATAGAATCATTAATCATGAAAACTAGTATCATTCTAAACATCAAAGTTTGATAAGATCATAAACGTCATTCATACTATATGTCATGAGTTTGGTTCATAATTTGTACCCTCTTCAAACTTGCTAAAATATAGTATAAACCAGTGTCACATCTAATAAATTACCGCAAGGAGAAGACCTGGTCTTTGTTGCCTGTTGCTTCAGAAGCATCAGATTACAATGATGTTTAACAGAGGATTTTTTGCCTTTTTTTTTTTTCTCCGCTGAATGCTTCAAACCAGTTTGGCAATCCTTAAAAGGTTAATGAGTACTGTCTGCTACAGAATGCCAAACTGATTTAATTCAGAAAATGAGAAAACATTCCTAAAACGTAATCAGCTGTCACTTAGGAAATGACATACAACAAGATAGAGGTGTTTTACATTTTGTTTCCTAAGCAGGGCTTCTGAGAGGTCTAGAGAAAACATCAGGTGGTTCCTGTGCAAGATGCATCTCTCTCCAAATTTGTTTTTACCTGGAAGAGCAAAACAGGAGTCCTTCGACATCTCAGTTTCTGTCCCTCCAGGTAGTCACAGCCTCGATCCTTGTTTGCTCAGGACATCCCAGCCTCTCTTACAGACTGCAGCACCTTGCACATGTCTCGTTGAGCGGCATCTTTTCTGCATCCCAGTGTTCCTCCAGCATCTCAGGGCGATCTGAACATGGCACAGCTGGGACAGGGCAGAGGAGCTCAGCAGTTCCAGGACCTCCTTCCTTGCACCTGGGGATGGCTGCTTGGGGTTGGAGGGAGTCTCCTTGTCCTTCACAGAAGAGGAGAGAAAAATGAGACTGGGTGCGTGGGTCAGAGTTGTAAGGAGACAAGAGCATGTCTTTGCTCTGTGCAACCCACACACCCAGGAGCAATCCTCCACCGAGAGCCTTTCTGACATGGTGGACCCATTGAAAATGCCATTCCTCATCATGGGTCTTCCCTCTCTGAGGGGGTATGTACAGGTTTCTGGAAAACTCACCATGCCCCCAAGCACTGCAGATCTTCAGAGGCCTCACACTCCTGCCTCCTTACCAACACATGCTGCAGGTCAGTTTGGCAGGGCCATGTTTTACAGTTTTAGCAAGTCTGGGGAAGAGTCACAGAAGTGACATCATTTTTCCCCAGTTGAAATGTTAAGCAATTTTACATTGTTAATGGAATTAAGACGATAATTTAAAACAGTATGATCTCAGACCAAAAGTGATGTCTTGCAGATCTTCAGACACTACAATTTTCTGTGATCCTGAAGTTCTTGTGATGGAAATGTGCTCTAAAATGGCTGCCAGACCCTGCCCCTTTTCACAGCACCATGCTGCTGCGTTCTTTTCACTCTGTACAACACCTCTGCAACACTAAAACTTCTAGTAGTGATATCTGGCACTTACAGAATGCTTTTCATCTACAAGCATTCAAGACAGGTCATCTTTATGTCCTTTATAGAGTAGAATAAAAAACTGCATCTTGTGTGACCTGCCAAAGGCTGCTGTAGATCCAGAGCATGGTCCGGTCTTGCCAGCTTCCTGGGTCTGTTTTCCTACAGCCTCTGCGCCCAGCTCCACACAACTCCCAGGAACAACTGCCCAGAACATTTCTGAAGCAATTTGCAAAAAAAACATCTTTAGGCAGCAAGTTACTTGCAGATACTGTTGGAATATGATACAACGTGCTTGCAGCACTGTTCTTTTAATCGCTTTACCCAGACCTTTTTTGCTGCTTTAATCCCTGTAACCCCCTGCACTGCACTCTGTAGCAGTTGAATATCCATAACCAAGACCGGCATTTAATCCAAAGATTTCATCCATATTATCACCAGAGTTTTTAACTTTTCTCTCTGCAGTTGTATTTAGTGAGCCTCACTTTTATGTCAGCAGAAGGAGCCCTTCTCGCTTGATCTCTGAGCGCGCAGAAGTAGTGCAATGTGTTGTTTCTTGCTGGTTAGCATAAACCACCTTCCATACATTCTGAATGTATCAAGAATGCTGTAAAGTTTAAATTGGGGTATCTGTAATTAACTATGTTTTTAAGAGTTTGTAGGCAATTTCAGAGCAGGGCTCTACCATATTAACAGTTTCACAAGGAGGAAGCAGAATTTAAACAGAGGAAACAAACACAAACATGTTATTTGATGGCAATGAAATTCACTTTGAAAAAGTGGGATTGCAGTAAAGTGGAGTTTTTTTGCATGGCAGCTTCCTATGGACAATATCTAATTAAGTTATCAATTAATTAAATTAGCAAAAACCCAAGTAAATTATTCATCTGTACAATTCTCAGGAGACAATGTCACCTAAAAACGTATTTACTCTATTTTTATCACATTTCTGATTTGTGTAAGTCTAATTGTTTTTTAGTTTACCCACAGTAATGATGGTTTCCTTAATAGTCTTTTATGTAATAGCTTATAGGAAGGAGGAACACTGGACTCCTGGAATTTGGAGGTAGGCACAGAAAAGAAGTTACTTGCCACTAGCTGAGAGGTTTTCCTACCTGCCAGCTCAATGCAAAGAATTACTATAAACAAGTTTTTTTATTCTGGATTTTTTCAGAGAAGTTCTGTTGTTGGTTATATTTCCAGTGGTTTCAACAGATACATGGTGGGGGTGAGTGCGGAAATCATTACCAGATTTCACATTGCACTTTGAGAAAATTTGACAGAAAAGTAAAAAGCAAAATTTGACAGAAGAGCAACAAGTCTAATGGTTACTGGTGTGTTTCTTATATAATATAGAGGCCAAAAGGAATTACAAAAAATACATTTCCCAGCCCACTGATGTGCAGACATCTTGTGGTTTTTTTCCCCACAGTTTAGAAACAAAGACACAGAAGGTGGGGACACAAAACAAAAACCATAAAACCCTTGTGTCTTAGCTCACGTGAGCTTTCCTCAAGGAATATCCAATACCTTACTAAACAGTGAGAGAGACATCCTGAGCTCCTCTGTGCCCTGCCAGGGTGCTGGGCAGGCTGCGATGCCTGTGGAAGATTTGGGAGTGAGACCATGCAGTTCCCTCTCTGCCCGGGAAGCCCGAAGCACAGCTTACAGGGCTGGTGTGCATTTCTTGTATCACCTTCCTTCTGTAGGGTCTTCAAGGCACAAGCTTAGTAGCAGACTGCAAACTCTCTGGGACAAGCAGGAGGGCCTGGTTTAAAACAGAAATTCTGCTGCAACGTAAAGGACTGGTTATTAATAATAGTAGTATCTAATAGCTTAGTCTTCAATAGTATGCTAGCTGGGAATAATCATTTTCTAATTAATCGGCTGATACTTTGTTCAGGATCAACAGTAACAGCTCTGTGTCACATCACTCTCTGCAGACATAGCGGGTGCGTAGGACAGTGGCTCCGGTGAAACACAGCGGTGCCCGCAGCTACCACAGCATTCCTGGGTCTGGCAATCAATAGAAAGGATCCTGCCTCTCTCATTTTGTATCACCTCTTTAATGTCTTTATCGATACAGTACTTAAAATTTGTCATTAGCTCATACATATTCCTAAATCCTCTCTCTTTTGCAGTTTAATGTACCATGTCAACAATAGGAAACAAAATTTATTACCTTTCCAAACATGCAGAAATGTTTAAAAATTACAGCACAGTATGGTTTAAGATGAATCTGTTGACTCTTTGGGGGCAGTACTTCAGATCATGTGGAAACTGCACACTGATATTTTCTAAACTGCACATTTTTCACATTTCTGAAAGGATTTTAATTTCAAACTTATTTACAATCACCTATCTCAACAATGACCAAGAATGAAAAAAATAAACCATATGGTGAGACAAAGGGCCATGATATGGGGCTGTGCCAGCTCTCATAATATCCCATCTCTCCCCCCAAAACTGCAGCACCCTCACCATGCTGCCTGCTCACCTCCTCCCGCAGCACCAGGCTGACATGCCCTCCCAGGCTCCAGCTGAGCCTGCGTTTTCAGAACCAAAGAGCCATGTGCAATTTGGCTGCCCACCCCGATGTAGCTGTACAGCACCTTTCAACTCATCCTCCATAGACTTGCATTTGGTGCTTACCAGAAATTTAGAAATAAATTGTAGGCTGATGAAACTGGATGAGGGTGAAAAAGAAAAATTAAAAGCTGTTGCATATGAAGTGTTTTCAAAATTAATTACTTGCTCCCTCGGTCATATCTAGGAGTAACGTTATCTCCAGCTAATATGGCAAACCAAAGGCCACCCCAAGTGGTCTTGCACGCGTGCCACTAGCTGATAAGTACATCAAGGGACACTGCCTCAAATCAATGGCTGAATGCTGAACTTCACTCTCAGGTATGAAAACTATATGATATAAATACAATAATTATACTTATGTGTTCACTGATATACCCCTCTTTTCACTTAAATAATTCCTTCTTCCTTCTACCTGGCCTGGGCAAAGCTCCTTTGTCTTGCTAAGATTTTAGAAGTCATTCAAAGCAGCATTTAGCGCTCCCTTCCTGTACCACCAAAGTAATAGCCTAGCAAACGCGTGTGCTTTCCTTCCTCCTCTGACAGCTTAGGGAATCAAGGTCAAAAGTGTTGCCCGATGCTAGGCAGGTGTCTTCTGTGGTCTGAAGAAAGAGGAGGTAATCCGAGAGGGTCATTTCTAACACTGTGACCATATCCAAGCTCTTCATCATTTCTTCATCACCTCCCTAAACTTTACCTCGTCTCAATCGCACTTTCTGTAATTGTGCTGAAAATCATTTTGCCCTGTTTTCACAAGGAGTTGTCTGGGTTTTACCATCCATCAAAGGTGGAAAGGTGAAGGTACTGCTGGCAGCCCCACCAGCAGTGGGTTACTGCCTTGCTTGGAGAGACCCATGCGGACACAGCACTGGACCACAGGCACTCCAGTAAAATCCATGTATGACAGCAGTGACCTCTTTAAACTCCAATAATTAGATGAACACACTTAACCAGGCTAAAAAGTGATTCTACTTTTTGTTTCCCAGTACAAATTATGAAATCAAGGAGGAACACTCCCCCTAAAGTCACACCAAACAAACATGTAACCTGCTTATAAACCCCAAGCTTATTTTGGTCTTGAAAGATAACTAAAGAACAAACAGTTCTGCCTAAACCCTCAGTAAATTAATCACTGGCCCAGAAGTCACTGACTGTCTAGTTGTCTGAACATCTCTCCAATTTGGCGGACCAGAGGGTGCTCTCTGCTGCCTTGGCTGTTCACCTTATGCGAACCTCAAAATCAAACACCTCTGAACAGCACCTCTAATAAAGCAGCTGTGCACTCTGCCGATGCTCTTGCTGCTTGTGAATGGCTCCACAAAGACCACAATAATGGAAAAAGCTTTCTACAGTTTTGGTTTTGTCAAAATGAATCACTAAATTGATGTATTTTTATTCCCTGGCCCCAAATATCATTTCACAGTCTAGAATCATTACATACTCTGCAGTGATTGCTTTCACTAACAGTAATGTTTTTGCAAAGCACTTTGACTAATATGTTTTCCCTCTTTCCCAGGGCTACCCAGCGTAAATTCCCTGGTGGTGAAATGGCAAAGTCCCTTCCCGGGTGAAGCAACCTACCACAGCCAATAGCTTTGGGGAGTTATTGTAGAAAAATCACTGAAACCATCAACCTAGTGCACAGCAGCAGGCAGAGAGGCAAACAACGTCAAGTGGTATTAGCAAGGGGATAGAGCAGTAAACAAGAGGTGATACACTTTCTATATAAGAAGATCTTTAATAGCTATAACCCATACAGAGCTTATCTAGACCTGCTTGCAGGGCTGGGCGCTGCAATGCAGGAAGCGCAATGCTGCCTTGCGAAGGACGTACTGTAGGGCAACAAAGGTAATATCAGGTCTCTAAGATCTAAGTTGTAAGAAAAGGTTAAGGGGGTTGAGTTATCCTCCCTGGAAAATAACAGCCGCAGATGTGACCTAAAAGATGTTTTCAAAATTATGGGAAGGATCTAATAAAATTCTTAGTGACACTTTGGTTACAGTGGCAAGACACTCACAAAAAGAGAAGCGTAAACATTATAAAACTGGGATTAAAGATTCAGAAAACTGAGCTATTTCATGCATAGATAATAAAAATTAAAAGTAGTATTCACTCCCATTGAGGTCAATAAAAAATTACCATTGATCTGAAGTAGGTAGGGCTATCCTGGAGTAATTCCTAAGATGAATAAAAACATATTGCACAGCAGTTAAAATTATGTTTTCCTCAGCTATTAATTTCTGAGCAAAGAGCAAGAATGGAAGAGAGAAACACTCAGAAGACATTCTTAAATTACAATAGAAAGACCGTGTGATATTTCTTCTTTCTGCTTGGGAGATCACATCTCTTGAAGGAAGTTTCTGTGTCTGAGTTTTCCTGGCAGGCACAGAGAGCTGTGTTTGTCCCAGATAAGAAGCAGATGGCTGTAAACCAGGATTTTACTGCTTTGCATCCCCTGCCTGTGCATTCAGAGATGGGGAGGAGAAATTGTTGGAAGTCGCCATTTGGAAAAGAAACCAAGCCCATGGGTGTGGGGATCTGCGTCCTGCAAATCCAGTCACTGTTGAGGCTGATTCAGGTGGGTGGGAAGGTGCCTGCCATTGAAACAAAGCAGCTGTGCTTCTCCTGCCCAGGAGCTAGTGTGGGGAGAGAAGGAGCTTTTGTGATCCCTAACCAAGGAGAGGTATGGGTAACCATCAATCCTGCCCGAAATAGGGGAGAAGCGAGTGCATCCAGCACACTGCAGGGAGGGAAATGCTTCCCAGAGCTCTGGCAGAAATGCTGGACAAGCAGCTAAATTCTTTCCCAGAAATTGCTCCAGTGACAATGCAATGCCTTCTGGCTCCCTCCAGCCCACCTCTTGCAATAAATGTCAGCCTACAGCCGTATGGGGCATAATTAGCCTATGATAATAAATTACCCAGATTTTCAGGAAAATATTAGAGACCATCATTATTTGGAATAGAGCGGCATTCAGCTGCACAACCCTACCTAATATGATGGATGGAGTAGTCATACGACTGAATACATTTATCTAGAATGAAGTGATTATTTCGAAGATGAACACAGTCAGAAATAAGTGTATATGAATCATATACTACTACACACTGGAGAGTATCAGAGTAGCAGGGGTTGTAGGTCAGCTGACCAGCCCATAGCTTTTAGTTGGTAGATTATTTCACACATATACCCTAGGATTTTAAAGCTCAGTCTCAAAATCCCTCTGAATTTAAAAATGATTCCGTGTTTTCTCTTGGAAGAAGGGGGGGGGGGAAAAGACACGGGAAGGTTTTTTTTTTTCCACCCCCTACCTTAGAGAAGATCTTTGCTGTTGACTCCACTGTCCATGCACAAATGAAAGCATATTGCCCAAAATACCACAGGCAAGCATATTGTTAAAATAATTTTAGATAACAGCTAATTATTGTATGAAAAAGAAAATAAACTATGAAGGACTTCCTGTGAGGACTTACTCATGTCCAAATGACTGCAAGAGAAAACAAGAGTCATTACAGTAGGAGAGTCTCATCAGCTCTACAACAAAACTATACATTCCTTTTTGACACATTTTAATTCCCAAAAATATTTCTTTGGCCTTTTCCAATCATTTTAGTAAAGCGAAGAAAACCATCCAGATCATGGACAAGGCTCACAATTCTGTTCTGCAACAGTACCCTGGCACTGGCAGCATCTTGCCTTTTTTCCCACGTGTTCTGATAGTAGGTAGGGTCACTTTAGACATCAGCCTTCCATACCTGTTTGGTGACTGGGGTCTCCAGAGGGCTCTGAACAAAGTTAGATACTTTGAACAGAATGTATAAATATGCAGCTTTGTGTAGATACGTCTTTCCAAAATGCGGTAGCATAAATATAATTTCTACACATTCCTCTAAGTTATGAGCATGCTTTTTTATGCATTTGGAACAATGCATGGACTCTTTGTGCAAAGGGACACATCTTGCAACTCAAGAGAAAAAAAAGTTCAATGAATTTTCAGTCATATTTCATGTTCCCATGGTCATCGTCATTACTGGAAGAGATGGTGTTTTTCCTCCCCTCAATCTGTGCCAGTCACAAACAATTTTTTGCCCCCAGAAGTGATGTCTAGATTTTTGCAGATAGGGGTGGTGCAGTCAGCTTGTGGGGAAGCTTGTTTACCAACAGTAGTAACTATGCAACATCTCCAGCTGTGAAAAACTAATAAATGGACCTCTCTTACTGTCAGACTAGTTAAAGTCTCTTTTTGGATAAGAAAACCAAAAGCAATTTTTAAAAGCTGAAGTTATCTGTTATTAGACGTATTTAAGGTGAGTTACCACTACATATATATATATACACACACCACTATATATATGGCTACTTTTTTTAAAAATTTATTGTATTTCTTGATAGGTCATCAGTTAAGGATGTTTATTACGTCAGGCATCCATCCTAACAGCTAAATGTCTTGCTTACTGTAAATCAGAATTTTAACGTAGTTTTTGCATATGGTACTACCCATATGCTAAAGTCAACCTCATCATCAGCGGAAACAATATTATAATTGCATAAGACTTAATGCATAGTGATATTTCTTTGGATTGAAAATAAACGGTATCTATAGGAAATGAAGACCAACATTTATTTTTCTGAGATTTGCCCAAAATATTTAAATATATTCTAAACTAAGGAGCTATTTAAAGGTGGGAATCTATCCTACCCCCCAATTGTAATTTTCAAAAAATTTTAAGTATTCAACATTTGAAACATACAACCGAATTCAGAGAAGTTCAAACATCTTCAGATAATCTGAATATTTGTTTTCATGTGTTTGATACATTTAGGAAGTACTGAGGCAGGCGAATCTCTTTAATAATGTCTGCTGAAAGCAACATGCTAGTAAAAGCATAAAGCAGTCTGACATTAGGATGCGGTACCCATGTGGTAAATAAAAGATGGAGTGAACAGGGAGGAGCCTTTTATGGCTCAGTCTATACTTCAAGAGCTGATGCTTGAAGGAAACAATTATATTGCATCTAATTTTTCAGACCTTCCAGAACAGTTTTTTTTTCTTTGGATGGAAAATCTTTACGAAGAGCTGAGTAAGCCTGTTATGCCCTCCTGCACTGAGCTGTCTACCCAAAGCCCTAATGCACTGCTTCAGGGTTAGGGCTCAACTCAGAAAGGGCACTGCCACAGCATCTCTGCCGTTAACAGGGAGAAAAATTACCTCTCCTCTGTTTCTCGTGTAAGAGCAGCATCTCTTCAGCTCTCCTCTCTTTCACCAGCTGATGACCAAGAACTTGTCAGGCAGAGTGAACTCCAATGTGAATTGGAAATATTAGGAAAAGATGGTGTCTGTTTTGTTAGTGCTTTGGGTTGTCAACTGCACATGGTCATGAAAGAAGAGATTTCCAGATTTCTTTACTCTTGT
>VYZW01027024.1:662-21103 GCA_013401315.1 Balaeniceps rex
AGCTTGCATAACCCAGACTTAGTAGTTAACATTGCTTCTAGTATTAAGGTATACTAGGTATCAACTCAGATGCAGACAACATACAAGACTAGACACTTGAATGACATCAAAGCTTAATAACTACTTAAGTGAAAAGCTGGCAGGATTCAAACACTGTCATTCCTCTTACTTTTCTGATGTTTTATGAACATAATTTTTCTCCTTGCTAGTAGAAGGTGGTCCCCCAAAAAACTTACAGCATGCCTGCAGAACATGGAGATAGTCCGCCACTGGTCTAAAGGATGCAGGTCTGAGCCTAGCTACCCTTGAATTCAAGTCAGCAAAAGAACTCATTTGTTCCAATAAGCAACTGTTAGGTGTTACTATGCCCAAACTTCTGTCGATGTTTAAAGGTTTCATTCTAGTCTCCCTTGAAACTAAAATGGATTCTAGCAGTACCACTCCATTTGAATCAACTAACTGGTAACAAAAATTTGGCAAGAATGGTAGTGATAAAAAAAAAGCTATGCAGCAATATAGTAAAGTAGTAAAAAAATTACAAATTACAGAAATACAGGACAATGAGCTTTAATAATTGTCATGGGATAACAAGCAGGAGCAGTATGCTTATCAAGCAAAAGACATACAGAAACCAATCTAAGAAGTACCTTTATATCACAGGTTGACCCTGCAGAGAAACGGAAAATAACTTTGAAGTACTTCAGATCATATCACATTCTCTCTGCACCACCACCCCGCAAAATGCCCATAAGGAATTCTGTGAATTGCTTCCCCAGATGCCTTACACACCAGCTGGTTAGGATTAAACATCTTGCCTGCGGCATCTTTTAGGCCTTGAGGCCTGGCATTTTTGACAATGTGATGAACAGCATACAATTGTATATACCCCATATGTTTAAGATAATCTAGAGTGCCAGAAACACTGTTAAATCCATGTACAGTAGTGATAAGGGTTAGAAGAAAGCTATGACCGCTATTCCTCAAGTTTGAAAGCTACAGCTCTAGAATTTCCTTTCTTAACAAGAATATACTCATACAATATTCAAGACTTAAATGCTGAGATTTTTCTATGCCTCTGATTTTCTGTTATTTTGATGCATTTATACAAATCACAAGCCTACTTGCAGAATACTGAGCACTAGCAAGCACTTTACACCACATAGCGAAGATGACCAGAACTTTGCAATTACAGTGTTTGTACAATGGATGCAGTCAGACACTGACCTCACTCTGAATGACACCAAGCAAGTGAAGGGGAAGTACCCCCCCTAAAGGAAAAAAAAAACATCCTAAACAAATACTGTTTTGTTTTCACTTGCACTAAAACACACCAGAAGAGGAATTTTCATGGTAGAGTCCTATCTAGATTTCCAAATGTGCATGTGGATTAAGCCAACAGTTTATTCTGAATTAGTGTTTTTCCAGAACCTGGCTTTAAGTGCCCTGTCCAGATGAACAAATTCCTGTTTGAAGTGTGTCAGTTTTTTGTTCATCTTTATGTTAAAGACCAAGTAGGTGCTTCCATTATCTGAAAAAGTACTTTGGACTCGCTAATCAGTGGAGGGCTTCAACTATCTTGAAAGACAGCAAATTCTCCTCTGACAAGACATTAGTGTTTCAGCAAAAACACATGGCAACTTCTGAATTTTGGACAAAAATATAACCCTCAAGCTACAATTACAAGCTAACCTCTGAAAAAAGAGAAAAGATCTCCTTGAATAAAATAGCTTTCAGCTACAGTACTTATAATGCTCTTTAACAGTTGCCATCAGAACACCAACTTGTTTTGCTCATATGCTACTGTTTAAGGTGTTAAAGATTAAATATCTAATTAGTTTCAAGACTAGTCTTCCAAGAATGCTTCCCATTCTGCAAAACATGTTTTTCTAGTAAGTACAGAAACCTGTAGCATGAAAATGTGGCCTCCTACACATTCGTACTTACTACCTAGTAATAACCTGAGGATGACAGTTTTCTGTTATCAGCTTTATTGTTTGGTGTTCTTCAAAAAAAGTTGCAGGAACATTTTAAGAAACAGAAAAAGGTATACAGCAACCTTACCCATAATCAAATATAGTGATTCAGCTCAGTGATACTGAAAATGTATCCTACCAAAATGAGTTTACCACTTGTACGCTGCATTATGAGAATTCCTGTATACAGCAAGAAAAAGTTTAAGAAGATGCCTAAGTTGACTTATATAGTCCTAAAAGAAATAATTCTCCAGCTCTTTTTATGGCTGGATGTAAAAGCCCTTTCCTAATATCACCCTCAGGCACACAGAGTTAAGCATGTTAACTCTTACCGTTTTCTAGGACTGCTGTTTAGAATTTAAATCTGTATTACTGGACCTACAGTACAAGCTTTCTTTTCTAAAAAGTTATCTGAAACATTTTCTTCCATTTACAGAAATGAGACGAGGACCTCAAACTTACCTACCTCATTTGAGTTTAAGTAAAACCATTGTGGCCCGATTTGTGAACCATGATTAAGTGCACAAAACCAGATGCATTACTTTTGACACTGCAGTAGGTAGTTTACGGATGTATGAGAAGGAAAAGGGGTATATTTTGCTTTCTACGAGAAAACACACTGTCATGGCAGAACATGTAATTATGCAACTCTTTGTGGTGTTTTAAGAGCTGATGCCTGCTCCAAATGTAATTTATGTTTCTTAAAGATAAGGAAACTTTTGGATGAAGCTTCAGTTCAGCTGAATAATAAAGCCACAAATAAATTTCTTATTGCTTGAAAACTTCTCCCTACCCAACTTCTTGGAAAACAAAACAAAAAACCCCCACAACCTAACCCTCTAGGTTCTCTCTCAGCACTATACAAACAATTCTAATTAAGAAACAAATGTTACTGTTCATTAATCTCTCCTAGTTCTTCTTTATGGGATCTACTTAAAGCAATCAACCAAGACACACGAAGAGAAGTTACAGTACATGAGTTAGTGATCAAGTACATCAAGTAACAGTGGCTTTTAATGGAAACTCTCCCTTTGCTTGCTTTTATCCGATACGAGAATAAACTGAGCATCTACTAACTTTCTACGTTTCACTAGAACAGGAAATGTAATTGTGTGAACATAAAGAAAAAAAAAAAAGAAATCAATGGTCATGCCCTGCTGTCTGGCTAGTGATTACACATAAAATACAAGTCCGTATTATTTTAAAGTCAATGTAGACAAACTTTAGACTCAAAGTGTGAGTCTTGAAACTAAGAAGTAGGGACTCCAAGTGGTCAGCTAGATTTGAAAATTAATATTTATGAAATCAAGGCAACACTTCAGATTAAATGTTTTAGTGCAAAACAATAGTCACGTTGTTACTCCTGTGGGTCAAAAGGCAAGTATATACATTCAACAAACACCAGTAACAGACAAGAAGTAACCCATACTCTTAAACATCCTGAGCTCTAACCTCTCTAACTTTACCAATCTGAGAAGGCTTCCCTGGGACACTGGGAGGTTTGGCCAGTGTATTCACTTAGACACCAAAGTATGTAGCGTGATTGAGGAGTGATGGCCACTTACAATTTACCAGTATTATTAAATGATATGAATTTGTAGTCCTAAAGCAGAAACAGCATGCCTCTTAACAACTCCTTTGATATAAGGCAGATCATATATGCAATGCTTAGTTTTGTCAGTCACAACATCATTTTCTACCCAGTTTTGTTTTTACAATTTATGAAAAGGGCTAGAAATTAGATTGAACTGAACTGCAAGTTTAAAAAAAAAAAAAACTCAGGTTGGGGGCAGGGGTGTCATTCTTGCATAGAGGGCATTGTCTATTGTAAATCAAGACCTTCTTAGAAAGGAAGCATTGAGTGTACTATGCAGTACCAAAACAATTTGTTAATATGCAGATTCAGTGGAGCCAAATTTGAGTCTCGTACTAACAATAGTGCCTGGTATCATTAGACAAAGGAATATTTGCAGTCAAGGCAGTAGGTTATAAAAATAACAATGCAAACACACACAGGGACTTACGTTTATCCACAATTAGATTGCATTTAACAGTGGAATGGCCTGTTACTGAAAGCATGGCATCTGAAGCATCTACACCTGGTTTGGGTTACCTCTGGCAAAAGTAAGTTAAACAAGACATATCCAGCAACTGTCATCTATTTAGTAAGCTGAATAGCCTTTGTAAACTACCACAGCTGATAGAATGCTAAATTTTTTTTTTTTTTAATATAAAGTGGGGGATGTATTTCACAAATGACACCTGGTTAGTCATGGCTATCTGACCCATCTATCCAAGTTTTGGCTTTTACAATTATTTCTCTTTCATTCTCTGACACTAGATATGGGTCCTCCCCCACACTGGACACTGCTCAGTGGACATAAGGACATTATTGAAAACTACTTTTTTTTAATATAAGGCTATTTCTAGCTTTTCCACCACTTCTAGTTTGTTCATGCCTGTTAAGAAGTGCAAGAATACAGATACTAGCCCTAACCTTATTGCACAGGAGAAGCAATACTTCAGAAAGCAAGAATCACTTGTTTTGACGTTTCCTTATCTATGCTGCACCACTGAAGCAAACATAACATGTAAATTAGTTGCAACACAGACTAGTATTGCATGATGTTTGAAATTATAGCTCAAACCCAGGGTAGATATACCACATCTAATCAGCTGTACCACATACGGAATTTTTAAGATGCCTTCCCCTCTGCGGTTTTAAAGAACAAGGGCAATATTGCTCTTGACAGAAAAATTATTGGAAATGGAAGACAATTCATTTTTCATTTTGTGTCAGGCATGTATGGCTTACAAAAAGCAACAGAGCTGCAAGCAACCAAGACAGTTTTTTTGGAAGTTTAGGCCACCTAGCCATTAGCGCTAATGACACACAAACATTGACATTTTATGTTCAGTGCTGCTGCTTCACTCCACTCCCAACACCTCCTGTGGGGAAACGAATTACTTGCGTAATTTGCCAATACCACAAACACAAAATTCAATTCCATTTAAAGGAACAGGCCTAATAAGTAAGAAACAAGCTTACTACTCTGTTTCCTGAGGATCGACGTGTTGCTCTAACATTAGGAGTGTTCCTTGGGCTGGCTGGAGTTGCCAATGGAAGAGTAGTAGAAAGCTGAGGAGGACTGAAAGACATCAAAGGCAATCTGGTATCTCCTAATATGCATTGTTTGGAATTGGAATTTTTATTAGCGAACCTCTCATTTTTACCATTTCCTGAATCTCCATTACCAATCTCTGTTTTCTCCTCATTTTTGATTCTTCTCAAGCAGTCCTTTAGTGTCAGCTGAGTTGCAGGCTGACTCAACCAGCACAAAAAGAGTTCATCCACCTTCATTTTCAGCACAGGTTGCAGAACTTTCCCAGGTGACATTTTCTACCAGTTTCCCTTTTTTTGGATCAAATTCAAAATAAAGCTTTGACAATCATCTACTTATTCCACTTGACTTTCAGTGTTTCACAGACTCCAGGGTTCCTGTTAAGAAAAATACTATTATTTAATCTTACAGTTTTAACAAAGTTTTGATATTTATTCCCTCAAGATACTAACAGGTGTTGAAATACATGCTAACATGTGACTACAACAACATTTTGTAAGTGTAAGCCGTTAATCAAAGTCAAATCCAGAGTATAATTTCTTTTTAAAAAAAAAAAAAAAAAATCACACTGTGTAAATGATGGAGACTGGAGAGAAAGAAACTGCGCTCAGACTTTCTCAAAGAACTATCTACATGTTCGCCAAGAACATGTATTAAAATACACATTTATTATGACAAATAGCCTTGAAAAGACTTACAATTGAACCTGCTAAGAACTAAATGTCTAAGCAGCTTATGCAAATCCTTGGTGACAGTACAATGAAGATTTAAGACGCAAGCCTTTCAGTCAAGAGATTTAGAGCTAAGACTGAAGGCTCAATTTTCATTCTGAAGTCTGTGCTTCTGATTTCAAGTCTTGCATTGCATATTGCAGTGCAAGATGCATTCCCATATGAGTGATGCCCAGCTGAATTCCCAAAGATCCTTCCTCAGGATTTGGTTTGACTGCCCACGTGGTACTACACAGTCATTTGATATTTTAAGAACTGATCTATTTGGCATTCACTTCTACAGTTTTTTAAAGCCAATGTGAAACACAATGTGATTCAGGAACTGGGATAGTATGATTTCAGGTTCAGTTGCTCACCTGAAACAAAGAGAACGTATTTTTTTTTAGGGAGGCAGAGGACTGGAGCTAAACAGTGAGAACAGAACCCAAGTCACTATCATCACCTCCACAATTAAATTACTTTGTGATCTGGTACAGTTTAACTAAACCCTGTGTTTCCTCCCAATTTGTTTTTTTTAAAGCCTTTATCAGTATTTGATCCATACGTAGAAGGCAGCAAAGATATGCAAACACTTTGCTGAAGAAGCCTTAAAAACGAGCACTTGAATTTGGAAACGACTAACACCTAGCAAACAAGCATACTATTAAAATCAAAGCTCAGTCTTCATCCCACGGCAGAACTATAAGCCTTATAATACTGCACCGGTTAAATATTTAAACCTTTATACGCTCAATAACTTAACATCCAAGTTATTCCGCTGCTGAAACCGAAGGTCACGTTGTTTCACTAGTTTTTCAGATCAACACCTGGCCAGCGTTCATGGCTGCCTCAGCCACCCTCAAGCAGCGTTTGCCTGGGCTAGAGGCCAAGCAGTGCCGCCCAGCACTAGCGGGCGCCTCACCGGCTGCCCAGCTGGCCCCGCTGGCCCACCGGCCGCCGACGGCAGGCGGCCACACCGCCTGCCGCCGCAGCCCAGAGCGGAAAGGCCTCCCGCGGGCCGCTTCAACGCGGCAGGCACAGAGCCGGGCGCGGGGTGGCAGCCACCCCCACAGCGCCAGGCACCGCGGCCGCCTCCGTCCCGGCGGAGCTGGCAGCTGAGGGAGGGGAAGGGAGGGGAAGGGAGGGGAAGGGAGGGGAAGGGAGGGGAAGGGAGGGGAAGGGAGCCGCCGCCGCACACCTGTCGGCACCTGCTCCCCCTGGAGACGGCTGGCNCGCACCGCACCGCCCCTCCCGCCGCTGCCTTCAAATCCGCGCCTCCTTCCGGCCCACCCCTCCCCGCCCCGCCCGCCGACATCTCGCGAGAGCTCGTCTCTCCCTTCCCGCCAGAGACGCGGCGGCAGGTCACTATGGTAACCACGGTGGGCCGGGAGGGGGGCGCGGCGTTTTCTGCGTGCGTCGTGACGTTACAGAGGAGGGTTCTGGCGGTTTTCCGCCCACCCCCGGCCGCACCTTTCCCAGCAGCCCTTGCGGAGGGAGCGCCGTCCGGGCGGCGGCTACTGCAGCCGCGAGTGCAGGCTCGGGTGTTAGTACCTGTCACGGCGACGTTATGGGCGATAGGCAAGGTCTGCTTCTGCCCCTGCGGCCGGGGAGCTGCCTGGCCCAGGTCAGCCTCCACCCCGGTGTAGGAGCCCCTCTCGGGGCCGAGGCAGCTGCGCCGTGCCGGTAGGGGCAGGGTGGGGAAAGCGAAGTGCTCGGGCTGGTCGGTTGGGCCTCCCGCGCCCAAAGCTGCGGGATCTGCAGTCAGACCGGTGCTCCGCTCTCCAGGTCGGGACGTGTGCGGTTGCCGAGTTGCCGCAGTGCTGCCTGCTCGGGCCGCAGGACCTCCCCAGTGCTGTCACCTGCACGGAATTTACGGGGTAGCTGTGACAAGGGCCTCGGTTTCTGAACTGTGGCTCGCTCACAGTGAGCTCGCTCACTGGTTTTCTGAGGAGCTGGCGCAGTATGTGAGCTTGCCGTTGCTTGTTATAGCTGCTAAATTCTGGTAAAGGAGAGCTCGAAACACGGTTTCCACACAAATAATTGCTGTAGTTGCCATTACTGTTACAGGCTTACAAATGAGAGGATGAAAGGGGAAGGGAAGTGGAGGCAGTAGCAAATAAAAAGAAGCCCCTTGTTAAGTGACCAATGTGTGCCAGTCTGTTTGCAGCCCCTTTTTGCACTGGGTAACATACACTGGAAACTTGTTGCCAGTCTTTGCAGGCGCTCTTGCAAGGCTCTCTAGGTAGATGTGTTAATGGGATTTTACATGTAAGAGCCTCACCCCCATATGATTTCTTTCCTTGGTATTTTGTACATCAGCAAGTCATCTGTATTTTTACATCACATCCCTACTTCCACTACTCTCTTTTCCTTATGTGGCTATACTTCACTTTGGTTTATTCCTTTTACATTCTTCCACTTCCTTTACTATGACAGATGCTCCAAAGATTTATTACGGGTTATTATCACAAATCCTGGAAATGTTACTACTGTGGAACTGAGGCTGCACTAGAGAACATACCATTTACATCTTTCGGTAGTTTGAAGAGAAGGCCTAAAAATGCAGACAAGATTAAAATAGGGTAAGCGAAGGAATGGCCTTATTTCTGGGGGCTTGGAGAGAGGACACAGAGTTAAGAAAGGCTAGATGCCATGAGGAGATCTAGTACAGACTGATACAGTTGTATTTTTGTAATAGTCAAAACATTATTATCTTCTGGCAAAAACAATGGTACTGCTGTAAGTGTATCAGAGGGCTTTGACTTACTGCTGTAGACACTGAAATATATTTTCACAAGTCTTAAAATGAAATTCTGCATTCAAGAAAACCTGTAGAGTTTTGAAAGTGTTTATGGGAGTCTCTACTTTTCGAAGCAGAGTACTACTCTCTTTCCTGCCCATTGGTTGGTAAAGTTTAGAAAGTATGTTTTTAGAAAACTGAAGTGGACAAAATGACATTATTTTAAACTGGAGTAAAGCGTAAAACATAACACAGAGGAAGCTGATGTCAAAGTATGGCTAAATCTGTAAATATTATGGAAGTAGCTTTAAAGCAGGGGAAAAGAAAATGAAAACCCTGTGTTATGGATAGCAGCAAGATTTTTGGCCGAGAACTGAAGGGCTGAATTAAGAAGACTGATAGCAGAGCCACAGAGGTGGAACAAAGAGGACTTTTAAAACATTTTAAATGCCTTTGAAGCATTCCTTAGTGATGGTGTAGCCATCTGTTGATTGACATGTTGAAGACAGGTGGCAAGAAGGGGATCAGAGAGTGAGCTGACAGAGTTGTAGAGTTGGATATCATCTGCGTAGAGATGATGCCCTTTGTTGAAACTGGCAATGAGATCTCCCAGAGGAACAGGAGAAATCAGAAAAAAGAAAAGAAAAAAAACAGCACTGAGAAATATACAGAGTCGCAGTATTCTCTTGTGCATGCTGGTGTATATTCAAAGCAATTCTAACTCTGACTTTATTAGAGTTTGTCATGATTAACATTGGTATGAGAGAGGAATCAATTCCACATGTCGTCTGTTAAACAGAAGGTGCTTTGGGCATCATCACCAGGTCATACCGATACTTGCAATTGACAGGGGTACTTGGAACATGCCTCTGGGTGGATCAGGTCTTCTCAGCAGTGTATCTACTGAGGGATGTGTGTTTTTGGAGATATATGAGCCCAAACTTGGCCAGAAGTGGAAAAATACCTAAATTGAACCTCTTTTTTTCAGATCCTCCACCAAGAATTGAAACTTGAAATTCCTTTTTGACTGCTATTTCCATGTTCTTGCTGGCACGGTAAGTACAGAAGCTGTACCTGTTCTATTTTGCTTCCAATGTATGGAAAACAGAAATTGTTCTAGTGTTACGATTTATGTGAAATGTATCTATCTGGTTTAAGGATGGGCTTCTTTAAAAGTCCGCTGAATAATTATTAAATATAAAAGTACTGAGTGTGCAATATCCAACGGATATCTGAAAGTTAAAGTGATGGGTCACACTTAGCATTGTTGTAAAAGATGCAGAATGCACTTCAGATAAGGCAGGCGTCTGTTTAACAAGTGCAAGAAAGTGGTGTATTGGTATAACTCATACCAATTAATAATAGGAGTGCTTGGGCCTAACTGCACAGTGCAGTGGAGTTAGTACACCCATGCTAGTATGTCCACATAGTGCAGTACCTCCCTCAATGTAGTGCGTGGAGGTGCTAACCCTGGCACAGAAACTGAAGAGCCACACTAGCTTCCAGTTTTGGCTCTGTTGTGTACAGCTCATTTCTAACCTTGTTCTACCAATCTTGGCACACAAGGTGATATTAGCAGCACTACCAATATACACTAATGGCTAAATATCAAAGTCCTTCTTTGCCTTTATTTGTCACTGTTACGGTGACAAGGGCAGCGGTGTTCATTGGGAATATTCCTGTTCCCATCAGCATTTTGCAACAAGGGCTGTGCTTCTTCCCTGATAACCTTGGGTATGTACAACTTAGACATCTGGGTATGGATGAGTTGTCTCTACTCCCTCTGTACTTGGTGGGTGTAAAGTGTCATTTCTAAGACATAATTAATGTTATCCTGAGGTAGACATCTAAGATATATCATGACTTAAAATGGCCTGTTCCTCTCCACTAATTAATAAGAATCTCAGTTAGTATCTGAGGTATACACAACCACATTTCAGAGGTCTAAAGTTAGGTAGGATAAATGGGTTCGCAGTATTATGTTTACCTGGTTGCACAGGGCTCTGTGAGCTGTAGTCTCATCCTGTCTCAAAAGTAGAGTCGTCATCGTTCCACAGAATGTAAGGATGAGGTGGAACATGTGCTCGAGATCAAAATGCAGCTCACTGCAGGATCTGTATGAGTCCTTATTCTAGAGCTTGTTGTATGCCTGTTATATGGGGAAGAGAACTACAGTACCTCCGTAGGATGTTGCTTTAAGGAGAATATTGCATTTTGATCAGGCTTCTTGTAATGCTTTTGCTGATACATTTCACAAATTTAAAATTTAGGCATCTGAAGTTTGGTTCTAACCTGTATATAAGCACTAAAATAACTGTGTCCTGATTTCCTAATGTGCTTAGTTGGAAGCAGGTGTGCTGAATATCTCTGACAAGCCCGTCACTTTTATTTAAATCGCCATAATTGAAAATTTTGGCTAGAAGGGCTCGTTGAGGTTGCACTGCCAAGGTGACATTCCTTGTAAACCTGCTTCAGGAGAGACTTCAGGAGAGTATAAACGTTGCTTTCCACTTAGTGACAGATGAAGTCTAGCATTCTGTCACTCAAACAAAAATTGCTAGTCCTGGTGCTATTTTGGGGGGGGTTGGAGAGGACTTTAGGTGCCTTATGCAGCCTCACTTAAACTGAAGGGAAAGGCTAAGAAAATGGTAGTAACTGGGAATCCCTTAAACTATGCACCCATACCAGCTAACCATGCGTCTTCATCCTTTCTTGCAGCAGCATACCAAAAATAGAGCTAGGATGGTGAACTACAGATCATATGGCCTCCAGAAGTAGCATCATATGCAGACAAAAAAATGTCAGCAATGCTGACTTAGTGCACATGTTCGGCAGCCAGTAATGCTCTCAGAAGAGCCTGATATTGAGACTTGAGGCTTGAATTTTCTGTCTGCTACCACTTTGAGGTGGAATACTGCAGTAATATAGTATCTGGTTAATAGCTTGCTGATGCACAACTCCTTAAGAGCAAGTCAGAGATGATATTACAAACCGCTTTGTAACTTGCCAGTTTGTGTCATGAGTACAGGCATTTAAACATTCTGTACTTGCAGACACATTTTATTTCCTCCTTATCACACCATGTAGTTAGACTAAGGCCTTGTCACTGGCTATCTCTTTACATGAGCAGTTGGTTTAATGTGGGGATATTTACATTTCTGTAAGAAAAAAAGAGCATGTAAAATGTAGCTACTGTAAGAGCAGGTGCACTACAAGCCAAAGAAGAAAATTGGTTCAGCAGTTGTTTGCCATCATGGGTTTAGATTAATTCCTACTGTGTATCACTGCAGGGCTAGCAGTGAACATTTCTTGTACATTTTACTGAATTACTATCGGTGTGATGTTTTTTTTCCACCGGGACCTTGGATTGGGCAATGTTTACAGCAGTCCAGATGTGAAGGCTGGTTCCTCATTAAGTCACCCTGATCTTCTAATCCCAGGTTCACATACTTCTAGTGCTGTATATTATCCGTTGGTTTTATCTAGCATTGTATCCAGGTCACATGGAGTTTATGGAAAACTGCTTGAAATGCAGTCTCTAGGGTGGTGTTTAACAAGGTGTGCATGAGGATGTTTATGGGGTGTGAGAATGGGAGTCTATTCATTCTCCACGTTGACTGTTACCGAGCCCAGTTCTCTTCTAACCTTGTCCTGGTGCAACCATTAGAGGGGAGAGGAGACTGAGCTATTGTATGCAGCAGCCTGCAACATCTGCCAGCTACTTGTCTGCTACCATACTATAAACCGTGCCTGGGTGCTTGGCTCTTGCATCTCCACCACCTGGCTGGGACCCAGTCTGAAGAACTGAGATCCAGACTTGTCGGTTTGGGATAGAATACATGTTTCTCTGTGTTGCATCAGAGCAGTCTTCATCAGGTTATCAAAGGGGCAGTGTAAAACAGGTAGTGCCTCTACTCATTTTCTACTTTGACAGTTATAAGGAAATGTAAATCGTGTGATGGGCAAGTATCTTTTTATCACTTGGCACCCAGAACTGTTTCTGAAATAACCTGTATATTTCTAGGGCATGGTCTTTGAGTATCTATGTACATACATATATATATTAAATGGAAACTGCAGTAAAATATAGGATTATGCTAGCTACCAGTGCTCTAATTAGCTCACTGAACTAAAAATAATTAACATACTTAATCGTTGGATTACAACACAATGAGAAGCACACACCTAATAAATCACAATTTTTTATTATTATCTGTTAAGTGTCTGGCTGCTTGAGTAATATTTTACAACTTCGGTTAAATTCACCTTGTGCTCTTCAAAGCCAGTAGCAAAATTTCCAGTTTTCATAATGCTATGGGATCAGACACCTATGCTCAGGGGGGTTTAATTCACCACTGCATTACTCCAGTTCCAAGATCTGATCTGTGATTTGACCACTATTTTCATTCAGCAAAACTAAAATATTAACTATTTCTGAATTTATGAGCTAATTAGTACGCTAATACAAACCACATTTATCATTTCCCTGAGTTTGCTTAATCCTGCTTCATTACAAAAGTCGGTTCAGATGTCCATAAAAGCTTACAGAAAAAAACCCGAAAGTATTTGTTTTCATTTTCATTAGGGAAAAGTGAAAATTCCAAAAGATTCTGGGCAGACAGAGCCACATTCTTTTGCTCTCATTAAAGTCCTTTTAGTTACAGTAGTTAGAGGAGGAAAACACTGTGCAGCTCTAGGCATATGTCTGCAAGGTTGCCAACACCAATAATTTTATCACAAGTTTAATAAGATTTAGTGTTTTTCTTATAAAGCTCCAGCTCCAGAGCCCCATGATTATGAAATAATATTATCTTCCATTAAATGTGTATGTTAAAAAGAGCCCTTGTGGTTGCAAAGTAAGTCTTGGAAATATAAAATTAATGGCTCAAAAATTCTAATTAAAAGAAGTATAAGAGCCCCAGATTAATTTCTTGAAAATCAAGATTTTAGAAGCAATCTCGGATTTTCAGAAGTGTTTGCTTATCTAAATATTGTGTCAGTAGCGGCACTGATTCCAGCAGTATTGCTTTTCAAGTATTTCTGTATAGGATCTGGTGCTACATTCTTGATGTTCTTTTCCTACTCCAGAAGCTTAGTTTAAGACACAAAAAACCTACACGTTTTTGTGATTTAAATGCATCAGAGCACTGAGACTTAGGGTTAAGAGTTGGTTACGTATTTCAGATATTGGAGCCAGACAGCAATTCAGTCTAATAATGTGCATGTCTACTATTTCCTGAAAATTTGCTGGTACATGACCCTTTATATGCATATATGTGACCCTACGACAAACTCTCTTATGTGGTGCCAAAAACCGGCATTAGCTTCAGCTGCTTTATTAAATTGCTACCCAAGCTGGCTTACATTCACAGTGAACAAGACACAGCATATCAGCAACTACCGCGTGGTGTGCCAGCTAACATGGGAGCCTCTGCTGCCCTTCACATTCGCTGGAGTTAGCGTACGGAGGAAGAACAAAAGCTTTTCGAATGCTGGGCCAGAGTATTGTGCGCACTCTCACAACATTGTGCTTCTCTCCGAAGAAGGCACTTGAGGCACTACCAAATGGCTACCTTGAGCCAAGTTACTCCTTTTAAGAGCCCCCACCTCCCCCAGTCATGAGTGAGACAGCGTACCCATCAGACAAGTAGTCTGGCTTTTTAAGGAGCACTTATCAAATAGACTGCAGCTGTGATGGACTATACTGTTCCCAACTACATATTCTGTCCCAGAGACAAGGTCAGAGAAATAGTCCCTGTAATTAATGTTTAGCTTTTAATATTATCAGCTGAAAAGAGAAGTGAATGTGACAGCAGTCAGCAACTGCCAAGATATAGAACCAATATTTGAACTCATAAAAGATCTGGGTCATTAGAAGAATACCGGACTGTTATGGAAATGAGAAAAGTGCAAGCCAAAAGAAGACAAAGATTGCATAAATGTCCCACATGGTCCTGGGGAAAATAATTGAGGCTAAAGAATATAATTTGAATGTATGGGGAGCATTTGCAGGGGCTAAATTTATCTGGGTGATGCAGACTTCTCTGGGCTTGAGCTGGGTTCCTGATCTGAACCACCCTCCAGAAGAGCCTGCTGGTATCCCTTGGTTGTGAAAGTTCCCCCGTGGGGCTTAGTGTCCACAGGCTAATATGGCCTTTGGGAATAGTCCCCATGGTAACATGAAATCAGATTGTATTAGTATTTTAATGCTGGTGTTTCCTGACTTTTAAGTGCCTCCTCACGTAGCCTTACTGTCCTGACTCTGTACCTAGCCCTTCTACAAGGAAGGGTACTAAGAATTCTTCTGGAACGATCAAGATCTGAATGCAACTTTTCAAGAAAATGAAAACATTTTTCTAATTTCCTTGTACTACCTCATATAAATTTCTTTCACATGTATGTCTTACAGTTTTTATATTCCCACAGAGGTGTTTACAAAAGTTCCAAAGAAATGTCAGCAGAAGTAAGTGCATGCAGCAAATGTCCTTAGTGTTCCGGACCTTGAAATGTAGCTAATAGGTTAGTCAGAAGTATACACTTATTTCCCAACCTGTTCAGGACAGAGTACAAGCTTCTACTGGAATTGCTTCAAAATCACGTGCTTAAATCCTGTTCTATGACATCTTAAGTTCATTTTTGTGTTTCTGATTATGTAAAACACCCCACACTTTATTCCTTTGTGTATCTGTTTGGTATCTGTTCACTTTAACCTATAAAAGAATGTATTTTAATGACTTCTATTCCTGCTAGTCCTGAAGAGGTGAGGGATCTGGGAACAGTAATTGGGCTTTAATTTCTTATTCATCAGTGTACCTGTTAGTGGCTTCCATTGCAGAACTGCCCTTACACCAATGCAGTGATACCATGTAATGTTTGGTTCCTAAATTGCTCTTGCAGGGCTAGATTGGAAAAATTCCATCTTTTTTTTTTTTATCTGAGGCTTGACTGAAACGAATATATTTGTGTGTCTCTCCAGGTTCAGCTCTTTTCCCATGACTGTGCTGGCAGATCACAAGTTACTGTTTTTGCTAGCATTCACCATTTCCTGCCAATGTTTCTTTATTTGGAAGAGTTAGTTCAATATTAAGAGCTTCTACTTGTAAATGTTTCTAATGTAGCCATTATCCTTGATAGTCTGAGCACTTATTCTGTTCCTGAGAGTGCTTCTGTGCATGCTTTTTCCACATGCCTCACACCCTGTTTTTACCCTGTGGCTGTGAAACTGCACAAGCTGTTAAGGTAAACTCCATCGACAGGTTACTTACGGAAAATAAATGCCCAGTGAGCATGCCCAGCATCATGCAGAGCTCTGTGTTTCCATGTAGGAAGCTGGAGTCTGAGCACTGTCCCTGTGAGCTGCTTGTGATGTGGAGGAAGGAAAAATGTTCTCACTCCGGTTGTGAAGGCCACCTCATGTCTGCCAGGTATGGGGAAGTTACTCTGAAGGGGAGTTCCCCTCATCAGCCTGGTCTGAATAACAGCTGTGCACCAGGTGCGTATGTGTGAGGTGAGAGCATAAAGGTGGAGGAGGCTTCCCCTTTTGCACAAGTTATAGCAGTCAGTAAAGGCAGCCTAGGACTACATTTTTAACACAGTGCCTTAACATGTAGGTTGCTGCATTGCAATTTTAATTAAATGCTAGTGGTGCCTACAGTTAAACATTCCTTGTGGCTTAAATACTCCAAATAAATAGAAAAGAAATAACTTTTAATACAGTGCTTAAAAACTGAACAGGGCAATTCCATGCATCTCGAGAAGTAAAGAAAGGAACTGTTGATGGAGTTTTTAAATCAAACCATATTTATGCAGCATCATTATCCTCTTGTTTTCCTGGAGATATCTTGTCCAAGCCCAAGTGTCCAAGCATGCTGCATCAGTAGCATGGTGCCAAGCTGAAGTTGTTCAAATCAACTGTTTTTTGGGGGTTGAACTTCAAAAGCAGCAAGACAGTTTTCCAAAATGAATCCAGTAGTCCTGTGGAAGTAATGAGATACCTGACAATGTTACTTGACAAAACTTTTGGGGATGGAAATGAAGCATTACAGTAGTTTAGTATATCAAATGACTTGAAGTGATTAAAAAGGCTGTGTTTCTTTCTCTAAAAGCATTTAAAAACATATTAAAAGGCTTCAGTAAGCCAGCATTGAGCATTGCAGGTACATACTGGGAACAGATCTGTTTTTCCCCCAGTTTTGTACTCATTCATTTGAGCACTCTTAGGAAGATGCCCGCATTTTCCCTCAACGGTGGCTGTTTTTCCCATGTTCTAACCCACATAAATTCTTAATGTTTTACTATACTTTTTGCAATGGAGATGTTATTGGTTAGGTAATAAGAAAAAGCCCCAGTTCTACCGTGTAATGTGCATTTTTTGCACCTTATGAGAATATTGAATAGACTTCATTATTTTTTTCAATACAAGTCTGAATTCTACCATTTGATTACCTGAACCAAAAGCATTTCAATTTGCCATCCATCACCCTGACCAGTGTAAAATGCTGAATATTCAGATTAAATTGGAACTTTTTTCCTATGAATAAGGAATTTGATTCAATTCTATAATATACAGTGTCTCTGGGGAGAGGCAATTGAGCTGAAGGTCGCTGAAGGCAAGTGAGAAAATTGTATTATCCAAATACAAAATTCTTTTTCTTATCATCAAAACCTGAAATACAGCCATGGGGAATAAGGGGGTCAAGAGAGAATTCAATTAGAGATGAAAATGGAAAAGGTGCATTTTTCAACTTACCTTTCATTTTTCCAAACAAGTGGCAGCAGTGAGCTGTATGAGGACAATGAAATATTTGTCAAGCAGTTTAAACTTTTTTTAAAAATATAAATCAGAAAACATTCTCAATCACTTATAAAGAGAGAGTAAAAGACCATACGGAGTGTCCAATTCTTCATAGCCTTAACCGTTGCAGTTTTAGCTTGTTAATCAGTGGTGCAGGAGAGATAATGAATACCTAATTGCAACAATTTATATGGATAAAATTGTCTTGTTAAGAAAGAACAATTCTGAAATAGTTATAATCAGTTCCCCCTCTAAGACAGTTTGTGGTAAGAATTTCTGCAGTTTTCCCTCCTTAACTCATAATGTTAATTGATAAATGTTCAAAATAATTCTAGAAGCATGGTGGTGTTATGCCATAAAAATGCTTGCTTTTCTCTTTATTTATTTTAGTGTTCCTCTTTATTTATTTCAGTGTAGATACCAAAAACTTCTAAAATAAATCAGACCCTGTCCAATGTGGCCACCTCGGAAACATTAACAATTACAGTTACAGGCCGCGATTTAGCAAAGAGCTGCTATGCTTGCTCAGTTCTCAGCTGCATGACTGGTGTTGCTGCTGCCAGTACACCTGTGTCTGCAGGATAGGTTTCCTCTTGTTAAAGGCATTTTAGTTAATGGCGAGGCTAATTTTAGAGGAAAGGAGATTTCCAGTGAGATCCTAGAATGCTAATTTAGCAACTTCCTAAACTTGCTGTGTGAATTACCCGGTGATTTACAAAATTAGCTTGAGATAGCTCAGGGGTTCTTATTCTGTGTGTGTACTTGTTAGTTTTGTTTGCAGTCATTTCCTAAATGTTTGTTCTTTCCAAGATGAAATCACTGTGGTATTTACAGAAACCTTTCTATATTTGGTAAGTATAATTTTTAATAGTTTATCATTACATAACCATTTATAGTCTGTCTAGTTAGAATAGACAGTGCCATATATAACCAAACTTTCAAATATATTTCAGTTCAAAGGAGCACTTCATTCGTACTGCAAGTACCAATTCTGAGTTTGGGTTGGATCCAATATCAGCTAAAACTGAGTGAAACTGCTGTCATATTCTATGAAAAGTAATTTGAAAATGTTGTTACTCTTGAAGCCAAATGCAGTTGTCTCTGTGAAATAACCTGGAAAGCAAGTCTGCAAACTTTACCCCAGTGTAATAACCTGAATCTGAACATTGCCTTTTCAGGGTGTTTGTAATAGTGTATAATTATTAAAAGCATGTTATATTGACTATGAAGCTATTCTGTCTTTCAGCAAAATAGTCTCTTTTTACAAAACTGAAATTGGCAAACACAACCTTCATTCTCTATTGGTGCATTTGCTGGATGTGCAGATGTGAAATTAGGTCTTTTGCCGCTTTGTGAGCACAGGCACTTGGTATTGTTAGGAAGCAGAAGCAAAGATGCAGTACTCAGCGCATCTCTGAACGCGTGACAGAGTTCATAGAGATGAATCATTTTCCCACAAATTCAGCAGTCCTTTAGAACACATGGCCCAAACCTTGGCCAAAGTGGCCTTTTCTTGTTCCATGGGACAGAAATCCCAATTCTTGGATGTTTTTGTAAAACAAAATTGTTTCAATTTTGTTGGCTTCTTTCATTTAAAATGTAATGGGTTGCGTTATAGACAGTGAAATGAGCTGGAATGAAATTATTTCAATGGGAATTCACTTTCTATACATTTTTTTTAAGCTCTTAGCATGGACCTCTCTGTATTTTTAAGTGCCAGAACACCTCTGTAAGCCTAGTGCCTAATAGATTCACTGGCTTTCAGTGGAAGTGAAAGGGCTCTGCTATTCAGATTGGATTGCAAGATTGGGGTCTTTGTAAAATAAAATTCCTACTAGATGGATCAGGAGTGTCTGCATATTACTTACATAGAGATTTGAATAATTTTTATTTTTTTGAAAAGTGACAAAGAGTTTAATATTTCAGATCTAATGAAATAAGACTTACTTGAATTTTCTTTTCAACCTATCACAGGAACAAGAATTTCATCCACAGTTGCTGAATTTTTCAAAGTGGAGGAAAAAGGACGTTACATAGGTAAGATTATTCGGTCTGGTTCTATTTGAATCTACTGAACTTCCTTCTATTTGACAAAATGTAAAATTAATGTTTTTGGAATCTGGGGACTTCAATAACCTAAGAAAATTAAAAAAATAAAGGGAGTTTTACTGAATTGAAATGAAATAGTTGTTAGAAGAAAATTAGCCTCTGGTGAAGGGAAGGGAAGAAAAATGATAAAGAGAAATCACATTGACAGAAACCTCAAACGTTATGGAAACAAGTAGGTCAAAAGAGTTGTTCAAAACAATATATCTTTAGAGTATATATTATCAAAAGCACCATTAATTCTTTAGGCAGAAAGACACCTGAGATCAAACAGATGCAAATTTATAGCTAACCATTAAACAGCTACTTGGGTGATGGGAACAAAAGAAAATATATACAGTGCAGAAAATTAAACCAAGTGATTATTAGAATTAAAAGAAATTATCCCAAAATAATATCAAAATAAATGTAAAATAAAACAAATGCACTTTATATTTCAAAGCAAACTTAATCCTCAGTGTTTGGGAAGGAAGTTCTATGAGATAGAACTTCTGTAGAAATTTGATGATTAAATCCTAAGATCTGGGAAAGGGAATTAAAACCAACGTCAGCCACCTGGACTGTAGAGAGGAACTTCATTTTTTATAACTAACTTTGATGGACTGCGGACTGCCGGAGAATGCAGCGAAATAGAGGGTATGCAGTAAAGCAACAGTCAGGCAGAGACAAGCATCGAGTAGAACTACACATATGTTGTGAATGTGGTAAGATATAACAGAAAACCTTCACTTCCCTTCAGAGGTATCACTTTAAGAACAGAGGGGCCAGAAGATGTAGGCAACAAAGAAGAAAAAAGGGTTATACAGAAGGCCTAAGGATGATTTGCGCTGTGCATCTCTTGAAAGGTACTGGAGATCCTTGGCTCAGATGAACTCCATGGGAGTTGAGGCCGGGTACCACCTTGCACTTGCAAGGCCAAACCAACGATGTAGAAGGCCAGAGACAGTTACAGGGCATGCATGTTGTCGTGGTTTAGCCCCACTCGGCAACTAAGCA
>VYZW01027025.1:7252-22927 GCA_013401315.1 Balaeniceps rex
AGGGTGGTGGTGAATGGAGTTAAATCCAGTTGGAGGCCGGTCACGAGTGGTGTTCCCCAGGGCTCAGTGTTGGGGCCGGTTCTGTTTAACATCTTTATCGATGACCTGGATGTGGGGATCGAGTGTACCCCCAGCAAGTTTGCAGATGACACTAGAGCTGGGAGGAAGTGTTGATCTGCTTGAGGGATCAATGGGCTGTGACCAATTGTATAAGGTTCAACAAGGCAGTGCTGGGTCCTGCACTTGGGCCACAACAACCCCATGCAATGCTACAGGCTTGGGGATGAGTGGCTGGAAAGCTGCTTGGCAGAGAGGGATCTGAGGGTGTTGGTCGACAGCCGACTGAATATGAACCAGCAGTCTGTCCAGGTGGCCAAGAAGGCCAACGGCATCCTGNCGAGTTGCTGGAGCGCGTCCAAAGAAGGGCAACAAAGCTGGTGAAGGGTCTCGAGCACAAATCTTATGAGGAGCGGCTGAGGGAACTGGGGTTGTTTAGTCTGGAGAAGAAGAGGCTGAGGGCAGACAACTACAACTACCTGAAAGGAGGTTGTAGCGAGGTGGGTGTTGGTCTCTTCTCCCAAGTAGCTAGTAATAGGACAAGAGGAAATGGCCTCAAGTTGCACCAGGGGAGGTTTAGATTAGATATTAGGAAAAACTTCTTCACAGAGAGGGTTGTCAAGCATTGGAACAAGCTGCCCAGGGAAGTGGTCGAGTCACCATCCCTGGAGGTATTTAAAAGACAGGTAGATGAGGTGCTTAGGGACATGGTTTAGTAGTGGACAGGTACGGTTGGACTCGATGATCTTAAAGGTCTTTTCCAACCAAATGATTCTATGATTCTATGAACTGTTTCACTTTTTTTCTCATTCAGATATAACCATTTGTTACAACAGGAAAAGACTTCATCAGTTTATCACAAATCTAATCAGAACATAACCTAAATATTTTCAATCACCTTGCCAACTAATTTATTTCTAATCTTCTAGCTTCTCATAGTTGCTAGAACAGTATCCCTCTTTCCCCCAGTTTTTTTCTCTTCACTCTTCCAGCTGCAACTGCAATTAGCAAAATCCAGAATTAGCCCTCTGAGAAGGAAAACCACACACAAAATAACTTTTTGCAGCTTGCATAATGCACCTTTCTCCTTATCAAAGAAAATAATTTTATTTATTTAGCATCCTAGCATTTTAATTCTTAATCCACAAGAAGTGTGCTCTTTCCTGCAATAACTCACCTATCTTATACATTTTATTTCATTTAGCATCAACTAGCAAGAAAATTAACTCTAACCCAGCCAAAACCAGGACAGTGCGTCACACAACAATTCATTTAAACTGGAAATTTACATATCGGATCGTTACTGTTATTTGGCATTTACTACCTAGTCCATTAAAGGGCTTCACTATTTGTAAAACTTCAAGCAAATATATAAAAATAAAATGCTTTTGTAAAACAGTCCTCCAAAAGCCCTGCAGTTACAGTCAGTGGAGTTTGCCATGGCAAGAACAGTGAAACCAGCCCTCTGATCAGAGAGGGCCTGAACCAGGGCCCAAAAAGTAACAACTGTAAGCAACTGCATCCAAGGACATGGTTTGGAATGGAATGTAGTATTTACTTTTGTGCTTTTCTCCTGCCTTTATGGTAGAGGTGCAATCTGGCTAGCTGGACTTCTTTGTTCTACCCTCACCTCTGGTTTTGTGGTAGAAATGCAAGAAAGGCAATTATTTCAGGTCTTATTTAGTTGTATTATTTGAGCTCAGACAAGTTTGTTCCCTCCTAAAAAAACCCCTAATTTAATCTCAGGTTGGCTTTTTGTTCAGTTACAGAGAAATGGAAAACTGTTTTTCTCTTTTAGCCCTTCTCCTCAACCATAAAACAGTGTTAATGGAGAAGAACAGCATCTGCAGGAACGGCAATATTTCAATGTGACAACAGAAAAGGGCGAACTGCTGCACAATAAAAGACTTAGTTGAATATAACAATTTCACAGCTACAGAATTAAAAAAAAAATCACTGTAACTGATACAGTCTTTATCAATCCTATAGGCACAGCACGTTGCAATATCAGACACCTGAAGTTGTAGTATCATTAACTGCTAAACTCCAAACAGCAGGTTAAACATTTTAACTATAACAGGATCAGTAGCAATGCTTGTATTTGTCCTTCAAAAATATCATTAAAGTTAGAAAGACAATTCTATACTAAACACCTGAACAGCACAAATAAGTTGTAACATCCTCTCACAAAGAAAACTCTTGTGGAAACTGACGGATGCTATGCTGAGATATAAGAATATGCACACCATTTAAAACACTTTATTTGAAGGATTGTACCAGAGCACAACACTGGACTTACGCCAAGCTATTTCTGAATATTAAAAAGTACTCCCTCTTATAGAAGTCATTTCTGGACTGCTGATAACATGAACTGAGTATGCACTGGGGTTTAAAATAACTTTCTGAATGCCACTTGAAAAACAGAAATAGCACCACTGAAGATAGCAGCGAGAACATATCAGATAAAGATGCTAGGCGACATTTAATCCTATGGAAAGCAGTCTTCATTTTGTAACAGATCTCCTGAAGTTCCAGACAATAGAACTATGTGCATATGAACAACGATATATATATAATGGTTTAGGATCACCCTAAAACTACAGCTTCTTGTGTTCAGACTTCTCATGTCTGATGATCACACTACTGAAGTTTCAACATACTCCACGTAAGAGGGCATTTGAACCACATTAAAAAAAATATATCAGAGTATCAAAAATATATGTACACAATGTACAATCAAAAAAAGACACTGCTATGAATTATATCAATATTGAGGTTTGTTCTTAGTTACACAGAAAAATATAGGCAACATTCCTTCAAATATTCAAACAATAGATTAAAGATCCAAATGCATTATGAGATAGATGCTTTGTCAGAGTAAGATGTTGTTTTCATTCTGACTAATATTGTTTGCTGGTCAGCACCCTCTGCCACTTCCATAGCATGATAAATGCATACATGAAATGTGTAAATAAATGCTATCTTTAAAAACCTAAAGTTTAGTAAAGGTGCAGTTTCACTATATATTTAATCTGACTTGCTGCTGCCAAAAGAAATCTTGTCGCTCATCTTTTGCGCCAAAATCAGTTTTTGCAATAATGAGCTGATAGATTTCAGAACCAACCCAACCAAAAGTGAACGTGTCCTCCATCCCCTGAAGGGAGAAGGGATTTCCATTATCTAAAGAAGAGAGTAGATGAAAATAGAATGAAATTCCAGTATAAGGCTGAACACCAAGATACCTGCATTAATATATCTAGATATTCTTAAAACATTTTTTGTATGTCCGACATGATTTCTAATTTAGTCTTATTCTTCCAACCTTTACCTTTTTTGAGTTTCTCAAGTCAACAACTCTCGTCTTTCTCCTACTGATTAGTAAATTATGTTTGCCTTTGGTGAAGAAGATGCACATTGATATAAAGCCATCTACTGACATATTTTTCTATGGCTTAAAAAAACACAACCCTTACTGCCTTGATACATTTATACATACTTATTTCAACATATCGCCTTCTACTACTGCAATGCTAAAATTTACACACTCAGCACAGCAAAGAAAGATTAAATAATCCTGAAAAGGTTGACAATCAAAACATGAAAACAACAGAAGAGATCTATAGTGAAAAAAACAAACGTATTTTTCTTTTTGTTTGAAACTTCAAGCACCTTAATCCCTTCCTGAATCCAACTGCTCTCGTCTGTTTCCTAACACATTAAATTTAAGATTAATGTTACACACACCTGCTCTTCTTTCCTTTTACCTCCACTTGTTTTTCCACTTTCATTCCAAGCATCTTTTTTCTAACTCCGGTTCCTGTAGGAACAGGACAGCGCAAATCCAAAAAGAACTTATTAGGATAGCTCAAATGCAAAAAGAATTTATCACCTATCAGCATAGTACTTTCCCCAAGTAATAACTGCTATGGCAGTAAGTTTAATACAAGTCAAAGAAAGAAAAGTGTCTCCAAGCAGACTTCCAGTTCAGCGTGCTGCAGCCTCTTCTACACCAGTATAGAGATGTTCAAACACTTTAAAGAGAAAGCTTGTGGAGAGAGGTTGTTAAAATTAATTTTTTGTTATCAACTGATTTAACAGCTTGGTCTTAAAAAACATATTAGATTAAGGATATGACAGCTATATTAATACAATAAAACCATACTACAAAATGTTTATCATTTAAAGATATTATTCATTATATGATCAATGTAATCTTCTGAAATCTCAATCTAGACCTTCTTCCCAGCATGCCTGATATCCACAGCAGTCCATTTATCACTTGCTAATCACCTCCCACTTAAAACTGCCTCCCTCCCAAAAAAATGCCCTGACAGTTTTTCCTTATTAGATAAAGTTCCTCATATCTAAAACATCATACCAGATCTCAAATTTCTTCAAAGCAAACAGCTAAGCTTTTCAAGGTAGAAAAAATACTTTATTTGAGTCTTCTGTAAAGCGCTATGTAAATCTACAATATATAAGTGAACCACTCAAAGAACATGAAATTTCAAAGACACTGTAATTAATTCGCTCTCCAAAATACAGGACTATTAATGGTATATAAGGTGATGCCAATACCAAAAAAATTCTAAACCAAGCTTACATGTTTTGTTATTTCAGTTAGAATAGAAAAAACAAGTAATTTTAACTATATCCATTCCACCACCTTTACTATGTTCTGCTCACAGTTGGTTCCTAACTCAAGTGTAGAGCGTTACATACGTAGATTAACTTTGAGCCCGTATCTTACATCCTTGCATAGCTTTTTGCAAATAGCCTTATTTATGAGGGTATCAGATTTGGGCTTTAAGCATATATCCTGTTTCTTTAATTATACAGACACAACAGCTACCTTATTTAACCCCAATTAAAAATGTGATGAGAGTATACACAGTCACCTTTTTTAGGCTACTTAAAAGATAAGATGACATTTTTAGGCACCCCTGAAATTTTGCCAGCTGTTTAGTAACCAGCAACAAAGTGACTCAGCTACTCCGCCTGCAATACTGCCAAGGAATTCTATTCCAAGCAAGCCAAAGCACTTTTACCTTTATCAGAGTACTGGTGCTCTAATGCGTGGAGATCAGGCAGCAGGTGCAAGCAATTGATGCAGCAGTAAGTAAAGAAATCCAACACCACAACTTTTCCACAAAGGTCTTTGTGAAGGGAAATAGGACCTTCAGTGTTTAACCACTGTAGATCTGGAATACAAAGAACAGATATACCCAGTTAGGGGAAGGGTAGGGAAAGGCAGACACTTATACCTAATTTGCACACCACCACACAACATTTCTAGCACATTTCACTTAAAAAAAAGTTCAACATCACTTTCTACGCAGGTAGAAAAGCAAACCAAAAGTCTTACATTTATCTAACTCATCCTTAAGTTCCACAATTCTTCATATTTAGTAAATGAAAAGAAATATAAACAAGATTTAATGTAATATTGAAAGTGTGGTTTATATATTTATATAAGCACCTTTTAATTGAAAGAGCATGCAAACCTCAGAACACTTTTCATACATTTTAAAATATGATCTACGTTACTCAAACTCTAGCAATGTCATATGGGCAACAACTATTTCTTTAAAACTCACATAAATGCTAGTAAACTAAAAAAACTGTTAAACTCTTAATGATTTTTCCAACAGTTCTGTAAAGAACTGATTTCAGAGATGACTGAAATATTTCTGTGTTTATAGTTTTGATCTTGATTTTCAAAGTTAGAAATGACAGGTATAAATTAAACCTGTTACATGGGAAAAAATACAACCCTTTCAGATATAACTCATAGTACTCCTGGTCATTTATTTTAACCACTTGATATGAGACAGGAAAGCATTGTTTTCTCACTGGTAACTGATATTCCTCTGAACCCGTAAGAAGCTGGTATCAGATATGAAAGAAATATCCTAGAATATGGTCTACTGTTATTATCACTCAACGTTTCTGAAAACAATGGGGGGGAAGAGACAGACATGATACAATGCAAGCCAAACTAAAGTTTTGAAAGACTACTTTTTAAAAATGTATGCTGACTAATCTAAAAATCCTCAAAACCTCCACCCTGACAGTTTCAGCAAACTAAGTTCTTACTGCCCCAGGAGAAGTTACTGCTGCTGAAGTCAGCAGGAGGCTTGTTTTCTATGTCACTAAGAGGAGGATTAGTCTCTACCTCCACATGTTTATAAACACAAATGGATGCGCGCACATTCAGATTTGGTGACAATAATGAGAATAATTTATCAAGTTTTTGCATTATTTCCGCATAAGAGCAATGCTTTACTGTTTATTTTTTAAAAGAAAAGAGTAACTTATTTTATGGCATTGCTCCCCTTTTCACTAGCATTAAAATACCTTTCATAAAAAAATACTGGAAATGAAAAACATCGGCTACCAATTTAAGCTCTTTTTAGAGGAGAAAATAAGCTTTGACAGAAACACAGAAAGTGAAACAGTACTAATGACAAAGTGACAATTCAATTCAGGGGTCCACATCTAGACAGAAAGAGCATTCACTTTGCTCCACTGGTTACAAGTCAGAATTCATTCCCACGATACGCGCGTGATTTTAACCCTGAGGTCTCTGTCTTGCAGTCTGACGTGAGCTCCCACAGTTCCCGAGAGCCTTGCTAAGGTTACAAGGACCCTGAGCAGGACTTGCAAAATCTTACAAGACTTAACCTTTGATTTCACACTTAGAAGAAGAGATATAGAAATGTATGAAAGGCGTGAAAGGGAAATGGGCATACCACTGAAGAAGGATGACATCTCCAGCAGAGTCTGTATTATCAGGGACATGAAAATTGACAAGCACAGGAAAATCATGGGGAGAGAGAGCTAGGAAACATCCTAAGCGACTGCAGTGAAACCAAGGGGGATCAGGAGAAAGCTGTGAGAGTTGGTAAGGTTCTCACTAGGACCAGAGGAGAGAGATATCAATACTCTGTACAGAAAGGAAAGGCTTTATTAAAAAAAAAAAAAAAGTAATTTAATGAAGCTAGCAGAAATTTAGAAGAGAGGCTTTAAAGAACAGGTTTTTGCAAACAGAAGCCGGGGGAGCATCTATAAAGGGGTTCTTTTTTCTTGTCCTTTCCTCCTGGTGCTTTCAGGAGTGATGTTTCCTGTAACTAGAAATGCCTTTTAAAAAAGCAGCTGACGTAATTACACGGCCCTCGCAGGCAGAGGGACTTCGAGGAAAACGCCACACGGTGAGCGTCGGCGCTCAGCCCCCTCTACCAGGGGAGACCCCGCAGCCGCCCGCCCAGCGGGCCCGGGACACGGAACCGCGCTCTGCCGCGGGGCCTGACCCGCTCGGGCCCCGCCACCCACCTCCGCCGAGCTCGGGCACCGTCAGGTCCCGCTCCCGGCTGTCCATCTTCTTCAGGTACTGGTAGACCAAGTTCTCCTTCTCCTGGGGAGTATCGGCGTCGAGCAGGGCGTACTCCAGCTGGGTCTGGGCGGGAAGGAGCCCCGCCAGCCCCGCCGCCGCCATGACGCCTCCTGGGCGAGCCCGCGGACGGGACGGGCCGCTGTTTACCGGCCGGCCGTTTCACCGCCGCACATTCGGCACCTCCTGCAACGCTGGGGAGGAAGATTGTAATTAAAAAAAAAACAAACCAGCAAACCAAACCCTAAGCACAAACACGCAGTAACTCGTCTGTCTTAAAGGGGGCCCTTCTCATTCATTTCGTGGTTTTACGTAGCTTTGACAGTCACAGAAGCATATTCGTGAAGAGAATCCCTAAGGGTGATTCCCGCGCAGCAGATTCAACACAGCCTGCTTTTCCCGCCCAGTTACTTTTTTATTTGTAAGTGGACTAGATGTGAAAACCGGGCAGTACCGGGACAAAGCCCAAACAAGGCACCAATAATTTGAACGGTGGGATTTTTTTGGAGGGGACGCTATGAGAGAAGCGTAAAGTTGAGTCACAGCCGCAGCGACGAAGCTGCGGAAGCGAATGCGTTGGCACGGTGGCAAGCGGCTGAGGAGAGGCGCCCGCCCGCGACCCTCGGTAGCGGTGGAAGGCTGCGGGGAGGCAGCTGCGGGGAGGCAGCTGCGGGGAGGCAGCTGCCCTCGCTGCCCGCCCTCGGTGCCCACGGCGGGACCGACGCGCGGGGCCGCTGGCGGCAGGGAGCTCGGCCCCTCCCGGCAGCGCCGTGCCGGGGTCGGCCTTCGCCGTGTGGTGACTCCCGGCAGCGATCCCGTAGCTGCACTCTTCGCCGTTTTCTTTTAAAATCTTCCTACTTAGGGGCAGCGAGGTGGCAGTCAGGGGAGCGGGGCTAGCTGGGCTTCACTTTCCGAGGCCGGGTTGGGTGCTTACAAGAGGGGTAGCTGAAGGAAATGGCTCACCCTGCAAGGCTTTCTGCATCTTACAGACTCGGGCTTTGTTTAGCAGGAGTAATTACAAATATTAAGAGAGACGCTCATTAAATTATTGTTTTAGGATACGATCCACCATGCTTCTGTCCCATCACGGACTACTATTTGGTTTGTGGCCCGGTGTTGCTTTTTTAAAATGGAGTTCAGGTGCTTTTCTTCAGATAGTGAAGGGGGGAAGGAAAAGAAAACATATTAGTGGAAGGAAAGATAGATTTGTGAACTGTTGCTTAAAAGCAAGGAGAATATTTCATGTGTTGCCATGTCTGAAGATGCTTTATTGGAAGAGGACATTTGGGAGTACAAATCCCTTAGGAAGCAAAAGCATCAGAGTAATTCAGAGAGCATCTCTACACCTGTGCAGAAAGTAAGTGATGGCAAGTGCAGGCCAAAAGCAAAGAGAAATAGAAATAAAAAAAAATCCGTAGAAAAAACTGATACACTTCCGAAGACGGAGCAGAGATCAGGGCCAAATCAGGATGTAGATCAATGTAAAGATGACAGTAGTGTGCACTCCCAGGAAAGCGTGAGTAGCCTGACGGAACAGAGCTCACAAAATGCAAAGCCGGTTCATGATGGATACTGTCCGAGCTGCCAGATGCCTTTCTCTTTGCTATTGGTCCAGACACCTCGATGGCACATTGCTGAATGTTTGGATACTCCAGGATCCATTGAAAAAGGTATGAATAGAGTAAGACAAAAGCCTTCAGAGGAAAGTTAAAGGCTCCTCACATAATGTTGCTGTGAACCTTGGGTTTTGTATTTAGCTCAAAATCTGGTATGGTAGGTGGTATGATTTTTAGCATGCTATTACTGATAATTTATCAGTATTATTTTTGTATGAGATTTTTGGTTCTTTCTGAAGAACATGGAAATCCGACATGAAAATCTCATATCAGAATCTAATCTCAAAACTTTGTAGAGTAGTAATAAAGATTCATGGTTGTTTATCAAGCTCCGGTTTTAGTAGTTTATTGAAGAAATTGAAGGTGCATATGTACCATTTTAAAATAATGGAATCTATTTCAATTAGTGTCAGCAAAAAAACCTCCTTCAATTAAGAGGCATTTGACACCGTATTTCTTCTTAGGTACAAATTTTATTGTCCTGTATCTGTGTTGCTGTGTGATGTATCCAATTGTCTGTGGACAGTTGGAAGCTGAGATCAGTCTGTTCGGCTAATTTACTTGAAATGTTAGTCCCTGATCCAGTATGCTTTAGAAATTTTATACAGAATTATACATGAACATTCCTGTATCATAAAACAACACAGTTTTGTTTTGAGTTCTGTACGAGAGGAATAAACCTGACTCGTTCCAATTGCTAGTTTCATGTAGGGAAATACCATGTCTGAACAGATCCAGGTATCCAACTTATGTTCTTAGTACACCTCATAAGTTTTGAAAAACAGAAAGCATATGTGAGGAAACTTAAGTAAAGGCTGTTTGGGTAACACAGTCACTTTTCTTTTTATATCTTTGTAACTTTCCTTGAAGTTTCTTCTTCAGAACAATGAAATGTGAGCCCTTGAATCCTGATTTTGGCAGTGGTTTTAACTTAAGACAGATGTGTTAACACCTCATTTCCATCTCTTACTCCCATAATTAGCAGAAAAATCCTTCTGATTGATTTATGCGTTCACCTTAAAATCCTCAAAAGTTAGGCTAGCAAACCCTCAACAAAAAAGGCTTAGGGAACAGCCCCAGCTTTTTTGCTGGCATCTGAATTTTGAATACTTTTTTCACATAAGTAAATACATGACCTTTTTTTTTAAAAAAAAATTTAATATGTAACCCAGCAGACAATTTGAAATGGAATTTCAGGTTGATTCAGAACCGAGACTTGGTTTATTTTGAAACGTGTCTACTGGCCGTTTTGGGTGCTACTGCTCTAAGGTCATTGCTTGCATGTGAGACAATTCTAAACTAGAAGCCATATGATTACATTAGCACAGTATTGAAACAGGGTTAAGTACTCTTGTTGTTAGAGGGCTGTATTAATTCGGGCATAGCACTATATTAGCAGCAGCTGTTTGGTTTTAGGTTGGAAGCATTCTCATTTCTAGCCAGCTCAGGACAGGAGGTCTTGGCAGCTTGGAAATTACTTTTTACTTGTGCCTTCTGTCCTCCAATAGCAGTATTTAAAATAAAAAGCTTTTAAATTGTGTGTCATGTGTGATTTTTATTTTAATAATTATGCCAACTATATTTGCAAATATATTAACATTACTTCCCTGTTTAACTGTTTTCACAGAGTGTCCTGATGGTTTACTGTGCAATTCCACCATTCCATCCCACTACAAGCGCTATAGCCATTTTCTACTTGCAGCAAGCAGGGCAGGAGATTATCTTGTAAACTCTTCAGCAAGCACTTTGGAGACAAAGGTGACATATTCTACTGCTGCAAAGCCCAGCTGTTCCCCAAGTCACGTAGAGGAAATTTCACAGAATGAGAAACCATCTAATAATGTAAAAAATGTCCCAAATGATGGCTGTACATTGATGGTACAGAGTTCGTTGCAAATGAAGTCTCTAAATATTATCAGTGAAAATACTTCCTCTTTTGCAGATGTTCAAAAGCCTCAACAGACATGTCAGCTGACACAGACCACAGATAATAGTTGTAAATTTGAATTTTATGACTTTGCATCCTCTCAAGAAAGTGGAACCGGAGAAGATCTGTGTAGTCAGAAAGATACAAGTCAGCCAAGTCTACTACAGTCAAAAGCTGACTTCAGTGATTGTGAAATTTCTTATTCTCCACTGAGTACTTTTGAGGAAAGTGAAGAGGAAACTGAGAAAGAGGAGAAGAAAGTAAAAATATCACAAAATAAATTACTCGAAGTCCGGAACTTTGAGGATGAAGAATCTAGTTCTGTGGTGTTTAAAACATTTGATGGACTTCTCTTACAGCAGAAGGCTCAGTATGAGCGTACCAAAATGGGAAATTTCGTAATTAAAAAAAAACACTGTGAGGAAGTAAATACATTGAACCATCTAGATCATAGCGTAAAAACTGTTTCTCAGAGTCACATGAACAGCAAGTTCTGTAATGCAGCATGTGTAGATAATCAGCATCAGCAAGAGGCGATAGCCAGTGGATCCTCTCTTCCTTTTAATTGTGAGGAGGTTGAACAGCCAGGGTTGATTTCCTCTGCTGCTAAAGCAGGTAACACAGAGTCGGAAGATACTGGTGCTTGTGCTTTGGATTCTGCATACGTGAGTTTTACTGAGACATCTTCGCTGCTAGTCAGAGAAGGTGCTGGGCCTCTTCTGATGCAGAAAAGTAATGTTCTGAGGGACCCAAGTAACATCTTAACTAATACAGATAAAATGACTGCCAATGCAGTTGAAAAAATTGCTCGTCAGGAGAGTGTGCAGTCAGTAGTGGAGAAAGAAGGAAATCTTAATACAGCTGCTGTGTGCTTTCCCAGCCCCATCTCTGAAACAGTGTCATCTCTAGCAAGTATGAATGCCAAATCCAGTTCTGCCAAAGAGCTCAAACAAATGGACATTGGTGTTTTCTTTGGGTTAAAACCCAAAGTAAAAGAGGAAAGCAAAGGAGAGACTTGTTTGAGTGAGGAAAAACAGATATCAAGTTCAGTAACTCCCAATGGAAAGAGGCCCAGACAGCAAAAAAGGAAAGCTGAAGGGTCTGTGGAAGATGTAGAAGCAGGTGTAGAAAGTTCAAGTAAAAATGGAGCCTTTGCAGATATAAGTTCTGGTGGCCAACGAAGGTGGACAAAAAAATTTAAAGATTTACCTACTACAGGTGAAGGAACAAGAAAAAAACACTGCCCTTTCTACAAGAAAATACCAGGTGAGAGAGATAACACTTGCTTTTTGTAGAGGTTAACTAATTTTGGCTTGAGTGTTGTATTTTTTTTTTCCTAATTTTAGGCTTCAGTATTCTTCACTCTTCATAACCATTTAGACTGCAGCTCATAATGAATTTTCTGTCCTCCATCTAAGTTGATAAAATCTTGTGTAGGTGCAGATCTCCAGAAGAAGGTGATTGCAGAACTGGAGTCAGCAATGGCTTCATCAATGAAGTGCAGTGAAATAGTTATCTCAGGAAAATTATTTCAAGGACTGACTTTTGCATGTTTTTGATAGAGTAAAAAACATAAGCAGTATTGAAAGATGGATTTACTTTCTTAAAAGATTTTGACTATATCCCTTGTTAATATTCATTTCTAATTCCTGAATTTAATCTTTTACATTGCTTCAGTTGTGCCTGAAAATAGGGCTATCAATAGCAATTATTTCCTTACACTAAGTTAAAAAAATTGAGTTTAATTTTCTATTTGAAATTCACGAGTATTAGAAATATGAAGTACTACAACTGTGAAAACAAAGAAGTGAAAACCAAGCAGAATAATTTAGCTAAGGAAACAGCCAAGAGTTTCTCAGAATCTGCTCAAGCAATTACATAAAATACAGGATGATGGATCAGTGGCTTAAAAAGCTTCAAATCCTCCCAGTTCTGTTTACCACTAAAGGACTGTCTTAGGTATATACTTGAGGAAGCCAAATACAAATACATTAGTAATCCTAAGTGCCAAGCTCCTGCTTGAAGACTGACCTGTAAGTCTTTGTGGGGTTATACCAGTATCATGGGTTCCATGATTCCCTGTTTTCTGTTGTGTTGAGACATTGGTATTAGATTTTAATCTATGTGAACTTTCAAAAATACCAGCTGAATGCAGATAAATGTGTTTTATTTGCTTAACCAGTTGCCATCTGTGTAGGATGGCAGCTGAGCAACAGATATTTGGGAGGCCTATGAAAGTATTTTTGTATGGACACTTTGTTAAATTTTTATTTTCATAAGTGAAAATCTTTTTTGTGACTGTTGAGTCATATGCAAACCATGCTCATCTTTAAATGGCTCCTTCAACTGTGTGCAGTGTAACTGTATTACCTTTTAATTTGGAAGANTCTACTGTAATAAGGTAGGGTTTTCCAAGATTACTAGATATTATCAAATCCATATGCAACTATAATCACTTTTATACTGATGAAAGTAAATAGAAGATCAGAGGTTCCATTGTTGGGTCAATTAGGCACAGTGGATATGTACAGGGGAATCTGGGTTTCTCTTGTAAGAAATTCTTACTCTGATTTGATTGATGAAAAAAATTAATGAAACTTCCCTGTCTAGATACCATGAAAAAATTCAGGTTTAAAAGGATCTCTAGAGGTCATATAGTCCCAATCTCCTGCACAGTGCAGGTCTAACTTCAAAATTAGATGAGACTGCAGAGAGCCTTTGTCGGTCAAATTTTGAAAACAGGACAGATTCCGCTACGTCTCCTCACAACCCGTTGCAGTGCTTACCCGCGCTGGNTTTTTGTAGAGGTTAACTAATTTTGGCTTGAGTGTTGTATTTTTTTTTTCCTAATTTTAGGCTTCAGTATTCTTCACTCTTCATAACCATTTAGACTGCAGCTCATAATGAATTTTCTGTCCTCCATCTAAGTTGATAAAATCTTGTGTAGGTGCAGATCTCCAGAAGAAGGTGATTGCAGAACTGGAGTCAGCAATGGCTTCATCAATGAAGTGCAGTGAAATAGTTATCTCAGGAAAATTATTTCAAGGACTGACTTTTGCATGTTTTTGATAGAGTAAAAAACATAAGCAGTATTGAAAGATGGATTTACTTTCTTAAAAGATTTTGACTATATCCCTTGTTAATATTCATTTCTAATTCCTGAATTTAATCTTTTACATTGCTTCAGTTGTGCCTGAAAATAGGGCTATCAATAGCAATTATTTCCTTACACTAAGTTAAAAAAATTGAGTTTAATTTTCTATTTGAAATTCACGAGTATTAGAAATATGAAGTACTACAACTGTGAAAACAAAGAAGTGAAAACCAAGCAGAATAATTTAGCTAAGGAAACAGCCAAGAGTTTCTCAGAATCTGCTCAAGCAATTACATAAAATACAGGATGATGGATCAGTGGCTTAAAAAGCTTCAAATCCTCCCAGTTCTGTTTACCACTAAAGGACTGTCTTAGGTATATACTTGAGGAAGCCAAATACAAATACATTAGTAATCCTAAGTGCCAAGCTCCTGCTTGAAGACTGACCTGTAAGTCTTTGTGGGGTTATACCAGTATCATGGGTTCCATGATTCCCTGTTTTCTGTTGTGTTGAGACATTGGTATTAGATTTTAATCTATGTGAACTTTCAAAAATACCAGCTGAATGCAGATAAATGTGTTTTATTTGCTTAACCAGTTGCCATCTGTGTAGGATGGCAGCTGAGCAACAGATATTTGGGAGGCCTATGAAAGTATTTTTGTATGGACACTTTGTTAAATTTTTATTTTCATAAGTGAAAATCTTTTTTGTGACTGTTGAGTCATATGCAAACCATGCTCATCTTTAAATGGCTCCTTCAACTGTGTGCAGTGTAACTGTATTACCTTTTAATTTGGAAGAAAGAGAAAAGAACAAAAGGAACATCTGATCAAAAACTAGTTCTGAACTATGCGTGTTTACTGACTGGCTTCTCTTCCCTTTTTGCTGTAGGAACTGGTATTACAGTTGATGCCTTCCAGTATGGAGAAATTGAAGGCTGCACAGCTTATTTCCTTACTCATTTTCACTCTGATCACTATTGTGGGCTAACAAAAAACTTCATGTTTCCAATCTACTGTAATAAGGTAGGGTTTTCCAAGATTACTAGATATTATCAAATCCATATGCAACTATAATCACTTTTATACTGATGAAAGTAAATAGAAGATCAGAGGTTCCATTGTTGGGTCAATTAGGCACAGTGGATATGTACAGGGGAATCTGGGTTTCTCTTGTAAGAAATTCTTACTCTGATTTGATTGATGAAAAAAATTAATGAAACTTCCCTGTCTAGATACCATGAAAAAATTCAGGTTTAAAAGGATCTCTAGAGGTCATATAGTCCCAATCTCCTGCACAGTGCAGGTCTAACTTCAAAATTAGATGAGACTGCAGAGAGCCTTTGTCGGTCAAATTTTGAAAACAGGACAGATTCCGCTACGTCTCCTCACAACCCGTTGCAGTGCTTACCCGCGCTGGAATTTTTTCCTAGTATACAATTGAAATGTCCCTTTTTGCAACTTGAGACTGTAGCTTGTTCTTTTTGTGTGCATCATGGAGAATAATCTGGCTCCATCTTCTCTATAACTCTATTCAAGTGATGGAAGTCTGAAATTAGATTCCACTTAAGCCATCTCTTCTCCACTGTAA
>VYZW01027029.1:8974-28300 GCA_013401315.1 Balaeniceps rex
GGGCGGGAGGGCGAGGGGTGCTGCGGCCCGGCGGGACGGAGTCGCCGCCACCGCCGCCGCGGGGGGGTGCAGCCCCCTCCCGGGCGTCCGGCTGCCCCCGGGGGGCGTGGGGTTGCTTTACAGCCAGCGGCTCCTTCGCATTCTTGCGGTCGCTGAGGGCCGGCGAGCTCCCGGGAGGGGGAGCTCCGCGGGGAGGAGGCGGAGGGGGAGGAGGAGGTGGCGCGGGGAGCGTTAAAAGGAGGCAGCTGGATGACAGCGGCTGCTCCCCGCGCCCCCAGCCTGCCCGAGGACTGGCTGCTCGCCGCCGCTGCCCCCCTCGCTCGCTCGCTCTGCCGGCCATGGAGGGGAGAGAGGACACGGAGTGCGACTGCCAGGCGGCGTTCGCCGAAGCTCAGCGATGGGTAGAGGTGAGGCGTTTCTCTGTCCTTTTGTGTGTCGCCCCCTTGTCCCCCCCTCTTAGCGGGGAGGCCAGGCTGCCCCCCCGCTCCTCCACGCGAGTCCGGGCTCCCCCCACCCCGCGTCGTCGGGCAGGAGCTCCAGGGACGCGGCTCCCAAACTTTGTTTCTTTGTCAGCAGCTGCGGGCTGCTATTTTTAGAGGGTATCGTGAAAGCTTGCAGAGATCTGTCTTTGCAGTATCGCCAACGCCCCCCTCCCCAAAATCCCAATTAAAGGCCGGTAGGGCTACCCTCCTGTCTTTAAGGCTTATAATTTCTTGCTATCTTGTGAATTACTTCTCTAGCGCTTGCTGTGAGACAGTCTGAATTAAAGGTGCTCTTCCTCCTCCTGTGTCAAAAGAGTTCAGGACAGAGAGCAACCTGAAATTACACTCATTTTCTTCTCTGCTATTTTTAAACATGAGCGTCTGACTGCACATAGAGCTTGACGTAAATATCTGTGTTTCTGTGTCGTTAACGCAAAATCACACTGGCGCAGCCTGTGTTAATGCACGGGAAAAGAGGTTGCTCCTAAGAGTACGTGGGTGTACATGTGTGAGTAAAGGCAGGGTAGCGTGGGGCCGGCTAAGCAAGGCTGATGGCGTGGAAGATGTTTTTGAGAAATGTTAGAAATACTGAACAGCCTCACTTAGAGTCATTGTGTGCTTTCAAAGAGGAGCTTTAGCGTGATGGTTTATGTCCATTTTAACAGCTAAATAAGTCTATTTCTTCACACCCATTCACTCGAGGTGAAACTTACGTTGACAGAAATGCTGTTCTAGCAACTTCCAAAAGAGTAAATAGTCAAAGAATATTGTGTTTGTTACTTTTTATCCCCCATCTCTGCAAGCTTGTCAAGACCCAAGTCCAGGTTTCTTTGTTTCCTCTGTAAAACGATGACATCTAGTGCTTAAAATCTATTGAGAATTTTGAGCTGAGAGCACCGTAGGTGAGGGTATCACCAATGACTTCCACAAGTGTCAATTCTGTAAGTGCCATCTGTGAATGTAGGTAATTAAAGCAGTCCTGGCTTCCCTAAGTGTCAATTTTGTAAGAGCTAGCTGTGAGTTCAGGCAATTACAGCATTCCTCTCTCACGTATACATTTCTTGTGTTGCTTTCTTTAAATTGGTAAAGCTTGCTTTAAATAGTTTCATTAAGGTGCCTTTGAAAATCCTATTTTAAGGGTTTGGGGATTTGTTCTAATTATTATTAATTTTCATTTGCTACTGGCTGGTTGTACCATTCTTACGAAAGGCTCCCTCTTTGCCTGCCAGTAGCACATGGGAGCACGAGCAAAGCGATGTGAGTGTAAAGCGTGCACTGTTTGTGTAGCGGGAAAACAGTATGTTCAGCTTCCCCCCCTTCCCCGTCTAATTTGGGTGGCTATACTTTGTTTCTGATGTGTGAAAGCTGTTCTCTTCTTAAAGTAACTTTTAAACTTACCCCTTGGAGAACCGATTTATTGTAAATCGAGTAACTTAAAAACCTCAAGGTATTGATAAACAGGATGTTAAGAATTCCGTAATGTTGAAGGAAAATGTAAATATTTATTTCCCTGTGAAATGAGGTTCACGTTGCAGAGAGTCCGTTGTGTTTCTCTACTCTATAAATCCAGATGGATTAAAAAGCCAAGACCAACCATTTCTGTTATTGTATGAAAAGAGTAAAGATATTTTTAGAGTAATAAGACATGTCCCAAAGTTTTGTGAGTCTTGGTGAAACGCAGTGGTGCGTACCTGATTGAGAGTGAAACTTGGTGAGTCCTAATGATTAAGCAGTTAGTTTTGAAGATGAGGCAGATTTCCAAATATTTATGAACTTGAATTTCTTATGTTTTGGTAAGGTTTAGTGTGCCAGCTTCCCCCTAACATTAGAGGAAGATGAAAGTATACAAACACTAGCTACTATAAATTTTAAAGAACAAGCAAAAATCTCTTTGTAAACTGTTACTATTTCCCTTTGCTAATGAAATCTGTGTTGACATATTTCTGTATTTCAATACAGAGCTTTTTGGACTCTGAGATTTAAAAAAAACTCAGAAGACCTGAGCTCAAACCTTGAAGCTGAGGGCTTTTTGTAACAGGAACAGGCAGCTGTATTTGTTGGATCTTGGGGAAAAAAACCCACCGCAAAATATCAAAAAATTTCATCCCATCTGTTCTTGAAGCGCTGGGTGGGAGAAAATTGTGTCCTGGTCAGGTCCCTCTTCTGCCTGTTCCCAGTTGGAGTCTCCATGTTGTACGGCAGCCACTGGCTGGTGGGAGCTCAAACATTTGATCCTAGTTCTTATGCTATACAAAAAAAAAAAAAAAAAAAAAAAAAAAAAAACACCCAACCAAAAACCAAAACCAAAAAACCCAACAACTTGATTAAGAGCAATAATAACAAAAAATTGCATCTGATATCTAGTGTTAGTTAATGAAAGACTTTGTTCTTTAATTCATATTCATGTTGAGGCATAGTTTATGGTAATGCAGACAAGGCAGGTCTGTAGTCTTTACAGTGCAAAGATCTCTTCAAGTGCAGTCCCCAGCCTCTCATGTTTTTGTGTGCTGTGGTGAACTGGGAGGGGAGATAATGTTGCTTGTCTTGGTATGGGTTACTCTAGCTGGAGACGGTTAGTTGCTCTGGGAGAGCTGGCTGTTGAGGACATCTACTTCTTTTGGGGAAAGAATAATCATTTTCTGTGCAAAACTCAAACAATTCTCGTCCCTTATCCAGAACCGAGCACTGGTTAGTGGTGTTGGGTTCTTCCATCTGGGACTCTGGAGTCTTCTGAGCTCTGCCTGTAACAACTGGTGCTGCTCAAACTCACGTGCAGTTCAGCCTTCACCTCAGCTGGGCAGATGGTGCGTGCTGAGACCAGAATAAAACACTGAAACAACACAACCTAGAAATAGTTTCTCTAAGGTAGAGCTGTGTTTGCCAAAGCTAGAAATAGCTGGGTTAAAATTATTTTACTGCGTTCTGTTCCATATTATAACTTAAGCAAGCCAAAAGCTGTTCCTCCAAACCAAAGCATTCTTCCCCCAGCTATTAAATATCCCAGACTGCCGAGTCTGTTTTCCTGCCTCAAGATGTGGGACGGCAGTCTGTCTCTTCCTCTCTGCAGTCCACCACGAAGTTCATCCTTGTGAATTGAAGGGGAGGGAGGCGTGGTCCCTCTCCCCCAAAACCCCCTTCACCATTTTAGGGGTGATGCCCCTCTAAGAGTTCAAGAGGAAAGAAGAGTGTGTGCTGTTTTCTTGTAAAACCTCTCAGCTTTTGATTCCTGTTCTGTGTCTTAAATGAACCCTAATCCTCAGGTAAATGTCTGGGGTTCGAAACTGTTTGCTAAAGCAACTTGAAACCTGACCCACAAAGTCTGTAAATCTTTAGTTGGAGTGCCCTGAGGCAAATAATGCTTGAATTTTTTTTTTTGTTCCCTGAAGTAGTCGCATGTAGCGATCCTGTATGAGGCAGGGTGGGCAGCGAGCGTGTGCCTGAATGAGTTGTTGGAGGTAAGCAGCAGAGCTGTAGGAAAGCACGTGGAGCAACCTTGATAAATCCACTGAAGTGAAAAATAGGTGTTGGGCCAAGTAACTCTTAATATCGCAAGCTGTGACGAGGCCTCTTGGGAGCTGAACTTCTTCCCCTAATAACTGATCCAGAGTTGTTAAAGTCAGATGTTCTGAGAGCTGCTAATTTCTTCCCATACCATCAGCAAGAGCATCAGTCTCAGAGTCACAAGCAGGACCCCATAGTCCTGGGACTGTTCCTCATGCAGGGACACTGCAGCGGAACAGGAGTCCTTTCTAGTGCTAACACTACCCAGTGTTGATGGAGAGAGGTGTTTCACTGTTAGGATTTCTGTAGCAAGGTAAGGTTGTTATCATTTTTGATAGGCAGTGTTAGAGGAAGAGAACCCAGCGTGTCTGGACGGCGGCTAAAGATGCCTATGCTGCTCCTATCTGCCATGGCCATTAAATAGGTAGTGAAGTAGCCTAATTTATCTGAATGCTGTTGTGTGTGCTAACAACTTGATTTATTATTGCGTTACAGTCTGCTTTTCAGAGTCCAAAACTATCGTCCTTTGTGATTTAAAAGTATCTGTTACATTTTGGATGTTGAAAAGTTATTTGGGGGCTCTTTTTTTTTTTGTATTTTTCCAGAAAAAAAAACAAACGTGTGTATACAGACATGGACACACACGCACCCCCCACCCCTCCGCCTGCTCAGAAGATTAAAAAAGCAGATTTGCAGAGTAGCTTGGTAGAAAGAGTCAGCTTGAGGATAAAAACTTGAGAGCTAAGACTACTTACTGAAATCTTTTGGTTTGGACCAACAGTACAGCAATCAAATCCAGTGAATGGTCTCTGACATGTGGTCACCAAATGTTTCTATTTGTTGAAACTGTTTGAAATCTGCATTTCTACTGTATATTTTTATGGCTTCTGCAAATGCAGCAAGAGGTCTAGCAGTGATGTTTCCCCTGTATTTGCATAGAGATCTTGCCTCAGTGATTATTTTGTTTTGTTTTTCCTCCAAGCATGAATCTAATGCATACAGTCTGGTACAGCAGATGGGAGGAATAACTAGAGATAGTAGACTCATCTTACAGTTCAAATCCTCTTCTTGTAGGTACCTTTATTTCAGTTGAACTGATCAGTATGAGAAGGTTTTTCTCAGTTCTGGGTAAGGTATTCACAGTGTGTAGAGAGCCAGTCGATGTCCTGGATGGAGTCAGAATGAAAAACGTGTGAATGAAAAGGCAAAATCTATGTATTGTGTTGCCTAAACCATGTCTAATACTGGGTAATTCTGTCAAGTCATAAAACCTGGGTGGGCTGGTTTCTGGAGAACTTCTGACAGCACTGCTGCCAAAGTCCTGGCTCATGTCTACATAAGGGATGTATTTAACCCGCATTTAGGTGGATGCATCAATATTTCATTATTGTGTATAGATTCTTGGCAGTGAGCCCTTGCATGGAGTAAATCTAAGTATATCCAATTAATATATAAATACAAATTGATACATAAATATACATGCTATTAAGTAAATACTGTGGGACTGTAAATCCTAGAAATAATGTTCTCCACTGGCTGCAGACTATGGAAGTCCTGTGACAAAATATCATATAACAGGGCTAGTAATAATGTTTTAGAGGGAGAGGGTGACAATAACTGTTTTAACTGGCTGAACATAATTCTCTCTGTTACCTTGTCCCCTTCCTGCCAGACCTCAGGAAAGGTATCTGTGGTGCATTCGGTGATGTGTTTGAGGGAAAAACAGGACTGATTTTGGCTTGAGAGTAAAATCTGTTTCCTGGTTTCTGCAAGGTGGGTTTGTATATTTTCAAGTTTATATTCAGATTTCTCAGAGATGCTCGAAGTCTGTCTTCACGCAGTCCTGTGCGATGGGCATGCATAGCTTTGAGCTGAGTTCACGATGTAGTTTCCTTTGTGGACAGTTTCTCTTTGTAGTTTTAGGCGTTTTAAAATTTCGCATGAAAGCAGCATCTGCAGGCACTTTAAGAGGAAGAATTAACTTGTCGACTATAGAAATGAGTGTGTCTTCTATACTGGGGAAATGCATTGCAGTTTAAGGGGATCTACAGGCAGTTCTGACTGGACTTTTTTCTTCTGGATTTTGTGGTTACCAACTGCAGTTAGCCGTGGTGTTACTTTTGTTCTTTTCCTTCTGTCTTTTTGTTTGGTTGTTTTTTTTGAACTGTGACCTAATCCTTTTGTCAGTTTTGTGAAGTCATGTATTTTTTTCCTCCCATAGTTTGGGGAGGAGGCGAGATGATGATTTCCGTGTTCAGCATGCTTCCCCCCCCCCCATTACTATGGACTCCCTTTTAGCATCTTTTCTTTGTCAAATACCAAAAAAAGTCCAAATTTTTAAGTTTTTAATGAGCACTTGGGTGTATTACATTAGATGGTGACCTTACTGAGCTTTGGAAAACACTTGGGTTTTATTGTGTTGTAAGAACCAGATACATTCCAGCTGTTTCTTGTACCTACCACTCCTCCTCTTTAAAGTTCCTTTATCCACTCCTGGAGGAGGTGGGGTTTTTTGTGTTGTTTTAAAAAAAGACTCTTTAAAACCCCTCAACCTTTTCTGCTTAACGAGACTAACATAACTCTTAACTACAATTTTTAAAATGGGCTTTCCAACTTCAGCAAATTAATGAAAACCAGCACGTGCCCTCAGACCCAGTGTTCTAGAAATGCTGCTGCTGGTCTAAGGTGTGCTTGACACACCTAACGTATTATCCAAATTACTTTAGAAGGAGTGTTTTGATTTTACTGTTTTTCACATATCTAAATACTGTCAGTCCAAATAAAAAACTTAACTTTGAAGGAATGTAGTGAATAAGCTACTTTAAAATAGGATCTTTGGTTCCTCATGCTGTGAGCTTCTGCAAACAGTTGTAAATTTAGCGTTTATGAATAGCGCTAAATTTCTATATTTCCAATGAAAAGAAAGATGTATGGATCTGACTCACAGTGTGCTAGCTTCCAGTTGGATATTTAGCTGTAAAATTTTGATTTGTGTTACACTGAATAAAGAAACTTAATTTCAACAGTGTTTTGAGTTTGTGGTACAAAACATCTGGGATTATCTTAGAAGGGCATGAGGATTATAAGACTTGCTTTATTTTTTTGCCAGTGCTGAGTGTGTTGGCATGATTTTTTTTTGCATCAGCTCATGTGAAAGTCCTAACTTCTGTTTCTGGACGCGATTCAGTTTTCAGTCATTACTATTAGAAAAGAAACTCGATATACTAACTTTGGAAAATAGTTATTGTTACTACATTGGCCAAAAAAGTCAAAATAATTGTCATGTAACACAGCCTTAAAGGACTGTCTGGGTTGGGGTCAGCTAGCACAAACAGTGAAAACGTTAGGTGTTGGGCCAAGCTGTCCTCCTAGGGCAGGTCCCACAATGGTGTGGTTTGTTTAGTGTTAGTGCCAGGCCGTTACCACAGCAAGGTGTCATTGAAGGTCCCGTGCTCGACATGTCCTTCTCCTGCCTTTTTTGTGGTGGCAATGGTGTTTGTCTGACCCTCCGGTGATTTGGCTCAGGGAGTTCATCTGATCATGGCAACTCGGCCTGTTTTGTGGTATTTGGTACTCGCTCGGCTCCTGGGAGGTGAGATGGGCACCAGTGCTCATGCCAGGGGCGGGGTGGTGATGGTGGAGTTGGCCTTTTGGTGGCAGGTTACCATTGGGTAGCAGCTGAGCTGGTGGGATGAAGAGAGGCAGACACCTGAATTTAGACAAGCCATCTCTTTCCCTGGAGGTCTCTCGAGTCACCTGATTCTGCTCATTGCCCGGCTCTCTTCCTTGTATGACATGGGAGCCATTTGCTAGGCGCCTGGGGTCGAGGTGTAAGTGAGACACCTGAATTAGGGAGGCTGGCTTCCAGCCATAAATAACTTCTTCAGGATGAATTTCATAAGGCTTATAAATACAGTTGGAGCTGTTTTAAATAGAAACTCTGCCAGGAGTTTCTGGGCCAAAGCATTTGAAAGTATTTGATATGCTTATACACTGACTTCCGCTATGGCAGAAGTAGCTCTTGAGTCTCGCTGGAGTTTCGTTGGTTGGGAGATGGTCCTTCAGAGGTGTTGGGCCATCTGGCCCAGCAGTTCTGCAGTGATCATCACCTGCCCTTCAGGGGTGCAATCTAATCCCAGATCTCATCTCCAGTGTTACTTGCAAATTCTTTCCTGGAAGTACTTTATTGGCCCTGCTATTTTTTATTTATTTATTGTTTTTTTCCTTCAGGAAGGAATTTGAAAAATCTAGCTTGTGGAGTTTGATCTGAGAGTTTCTATGTGGTCAAATGACCGTGTCAGCTAGTAAATCACGATGTGATAAAGAATGGAAGCAAACAAAGCCAGATGTCAAAGCGGCTGTGGAGAAGACGAAGAAAAATTAAGATCCAGGTTTGACACTACAGGGGCGGGGGGGTTTGTAGCAACAGCTGCTGCACTGCCTTGAAATGCTTCTTTGGATACCATTTCAGGTTAGGTGAAGCTGGGGACAAAGCTAGGCATTACTGCATTTCCACTCTAGGAAAAACCTCTTTTCTTCCTTGCGTCACCATTCTCCATTTGCCTAAATGGTGGCACTGACAAAATGTACCTTTCTGATGCACCTGAAAATGTAATCCTGAGCAAAAATGGGCCAGACATTTGATTGCGGGTCCTTTTGCAAATAGAAGGGGTTGTAACAAAGTGACATCGACTGTTTTAGCTAACTACAAAGGTCTCACCTTTGTATATTTTTTTTTTTTTTTAAATGTCAGGTGGGCATCCTCATTGCGAGTTCTCAGCATTCAATAAAAAGGTTGCGTGGAGTTGCTCTTATTTGGACGGAATGAAAATGAGGTGAGGATGAAGGCATGAGCTCCAGGTACAGATGGATATCTTTCACAGACATTTGCCTGATGCTGTGGAGGGGAAAAAAAAAACCCTGATATAATAAACATCGACTTGATGATTATTCAGGAGGATATTGCTTCACAACTACAAGTCTTACGTGTCGATGCATTTTTTTTCAAAGACAAATCCGCATTAAAATGCACAGACTGCGTTGCTCACTAATGACCTAGCTTTCATGCGTCTGATAAAATCCAAAGGTCCTTTGTGACGTTGGGGTAGGTCTTGCAGACATGGGCTGTAATCTCATTTGAGACCATCGTTAAAGACTCCAGGAATTTCTGCATGTCAGGTGTCAGTGGATGGGGTTGGGAGCTGTGCGCTGTGGAGAAATGACAGAGGAGAGAGGCTTGGAAAGGGAAGAGGAGAAATGTACACCTAAGGTTATTTGTAAATAACTACTTTTTCCTTCTTACTGGAGTGAATGTCTTACCCTGTAAGTATTTAAATTATGAAATTTTGTAGAACTACTGGCTTTTTAAATCTGGGGTATTTTTACATTTGTTTTGCATTTTGGGCATTTAAAAGATTGGGGAATACAGTCTCAGACTGTTCTGAATTTCTGAATGCATTATTACATTTAATTTTTTCACTTACATATTTGTAAAATCACTATCTCATCTGCTTTACCTACCATGAGGCATGGAAGCCTACTGTTAGACCTGGCTGAAAAATGCATGTATATGTGTACGTATTTTCTTTTTTTGGTTTCTTCCCTTTCTTATCTCCCCATCTAAGAATTTCTGAAATATATATATATTTTTCTAATACAGCAACTAAAATCTTGTGGCATTCCATTTTCCAGTGGAATCTTTGATCTTTCCTTGTGAAAACTGTCTCCCCTTGAAAATTACAGTAAAATGTGAATGTTCTTTTCCTAAACTTATTAGGATATATCGTAGTTAAGAAGAATAATGCTGTTAAATCGTGTCTGGTTCTCAATATAATGGTTAATTTTGTCAGAATACAAAATACTTAACATGCACATTTCAGTAACAAGATTTGGTCTTTGCGTGCGGGCAAGTCTCTTGCAAGAAGCGTATCTACTGGTCACGGTAACAAAGCATAAGGTTGGAGCAGTGTTTTCCACCGTCTAAGCAGACGTGGTCGGGAGGCTGGCAGTAATTTGGTTTCCTGCGTCTGGTGAGTAGATGGGTTAGATGCAAACCAGCTGTGCAGATTTCCAGCGGTGACTCATCTATCTGATTGTTTTCTCTTTCCTCTGGGATCAGCCGAGGAGGTGGGATAGAGGAGGGTGTCTCTCAGGCAGTAGAAGACATCTCTAATGTCTCGCTACCTTTCAGATACGGGCAACTGAAAGATGGAAGGGGTGTTGGTGTGTCTCGGCTGTTTTTAAAGGTATGCCAGCCTTCCTCACCTCGGTGTTGTTTTTTTTTTTTTAATTTCCTTAGAGTGTCATCCCTAACCCAGCTGTGCTGTGGCTGTAGCTCGGCCACGGTCTTATCTTTATTCTTGGGCTATTGCGCAGTCTGGGAACGGATGAACCTGGTGCAGGCTCAGTTTAACAGACATTGCTCCTGGGGGGAGGATATGGAGAAGAGATTGGGATCTCTGGATCCTTCTCATCCCAACCTCAGCACATGCTTCTCCACGCAAGTAAAGAAGCATACGTGTCTTTGTTTCTTCTTGAGGCAGGGTGTATATGTTTCCCCTTTGAAAAGGGGCACTCTTCTGCAGACTGCCTAATGGAGGTAGATGTGACATGCACCAATTTTTAGCCAATTTAACCATTTTTTTCATCTGCCGATGCCTATAATGTTGCTTGGATTGCACATAGTGGTTTTAATTTTTGCCAGAGGTGCAGATTAAGACCTTTAAGTGCTTTGACCGTGTCTACCTACCTGATGTAGGCTGGGAATTGGAAGCAGTGTGGCTGCCTGCCACACGGAAATCTATGTGAACCAGTTTAGGTCTGGCAGGAATACCCACGTATTCCACAGCGTTATGCAACGTAAACATCCTTTGAGATTAGGATGCTGCGAGTTAAATGATGAGCTGCTGGACACAGCTCATCATTTTCTTCATCTAAAGAGCCTGGATATTGCTCACCTTTGTATTTTGTGGGAGAAGATTTAAAGTATGAAACTTGCTTCTGTATAACTTCTTTTGTCTGTCAGGAAGACTTTCGCAGAGTACTAATAATACACAGGTTCCTCAACTCTTGTAAAAGTGTAATGGCTGTTCATCTTTTTAAGAGCTTGATAGTCTTAGTTATAGAATGCAACATCCTTACCACGAGAAGTGTCTGTCAGAGAAGCTTCTCTTGAGAAAGCTGCTTTAAATCTTCTCATGTTTAGAGGTAGGTATGTGGATTTCATATGCCCCTTTCTTTCCTGTATTAGATGTGTAATACCGTGATGTAAGAACTAAAGTCTCTGTGTAAATGTTAGCATTATATATCCCATCCCATCTACTTTTAAAATAGTTTTAATCCACTGATTCGGAAGGGAAATAGGTAACACAAGGGAGATGCAGATAAAAATCCATCCTGTGGTTGGGACCAGTCTGATGGGCAGCATGATGTATTGAGGATCTTAGCGTACAATAAGGAATACTCTGGGGATTGAATGTTATTGTAACACCAGCAATCAGGTACCAAATATTGTTGCACATTACACATGTGCTGTTGTCACATTCCTCAACTTAGTAAAAGAAGTTTTGGCCATCTCAACTTCCATGAGCAGGTCCTGTTTACTGGTTCAGTTTAAACAGTCGTCTCCTTTTCTTTTCTTTGTTTTTTTTAGCATAGGTTTTATGGCCGTGATGCGCTCTGGTTTTCTGCCGAAAAAAATCTGGTTTTAATCTTGAATTCTAAGCTGCGTTTTTTGGGAGGCGCTCAGAAGTAAGCATGAGTCTTCAGTATGAACTAAAAGTTTGATTGTTTCCTGGATATAAGTGCCAGGACACTTTCTACTTTACACTGAATTTGACCAGGGTCTGTTGCAGCAACTCCCAGTGGTCATTAAAACATCACTTTTGCTGCTGATAGTTCATTTCTACATAGAATTAAACTGACATGTATTGGAATATTTGCATAGTGCACTTCTCTCTGTTTAGCTTTTTGGCATAATTAGGCTACAGCACTGTCATGAAAACATGGTTTTGGTTAAACTGAAGCAAAGTCTTTAATGACCTCTGGAACATCGTATAAGCGCTGTTAAATCATAGCTGTCAGGCTGGAGTTGTGAAAAATCTCTGCAGCAATGGCTAGTTTCAGGGAGAGAGTTCTCCAGCAGTCAGAAAATTGGTATAATGCTATGTTAGACCCTGAAGCCCCTTGCTTCTATTCATATATAGTGTCAACGGGTGCTTGTTGATGATGCTTGTTGCAGATAGCACTTGCTACAGTCTCAGACGATGGGGAAGCTGCTGCATGGAGCAAACGAGCAGCTCATGTTCTCCCTCTGCATAGATTCATTACTCTAACCAAGTTACATATATGCAGTCTGGAAATACTACAGGTCTTTGATCTTTAAGACTTAATGTTTGAAAATGTAAATGATGCACTACTTTGATCTGCTGCTTAAATGAAATGGTAATTGTGAAAATTACATTAGGCAGCTTTCCACTTAAAGGTTTGTACTTTTCATTTCACACTACGTTAATTTTAAGCCATATGTCATTGCTGGTTTTTCATCAGTGAATTCTGGTAAGGGGAAGATCCTTATGTTTCTACATGGCCTAATTACCAGCAGTGTGTGTATTTAGTGATTAGACCTTAACATGCAATTCCTCTAATGCCAACTCCAGGGATCATCGGTTTTGCCTCTCTGCCTATGTGTTCGTGACTGGGGGAATAGGAATCGTTCAGGCTGAGTCGCAGAAAATGAAGACAGTTTGAGCTGTGTGTGCCCAGGGTAGGATTTGTTCACTTAAGTTGTTAGGAAAATGCTGGGGCACGTGCTCCACTGCAATCTGGTGATGTGTCCTCCCAAGCATCTGCTGACAGCAAAGTAGCAGAAACTTTTTTTTGTCTGGATTCTTCTGTACTACTGGACTATTTGCTGTTGGCTTTCCAAATTACTGTCATCTTCTAATCAAAAACCTACTGGGTAATTCAGGGCTCCTAAAACATTAATGAAGCTCATGCAAAGTTAAGTCTTTTCCTTACATCAGCTTTCTAGTACGTAGTGGATTTGTCTATCTTATTTGCCATAAATGATGATAAAGACCTCTCTGCCTTTTGTCCTCTTTTCTTGTAAAAGGGGTGTTTGAAGTCTGAGGGCCACATCAAACTGCCGACTAGTAACTCGCAAGGTTATTCAGAATCTTATCCGTGTGTAATAAGCTCTTTTAAGCTCCTGTTGGTTTAACGCCAACTGAGAATCAGCTGCTAAACTGAAATGAAGTTGTTAATTACCCGCTTAGTAAAATCACTTTGTGTGCTTTTCAATTATTAATATTTGTTTAGCTACATGGAGATGATGTTTGTGGGGGAGAGGGTTCAAGGTGGTTAGTACTGTATGTCTGCCACAACAACTTTAAGATGTACTCATGGCTGGAAGGGGTTTTGTGGCCTGTTTTTTGTTTTATTTTGGGTTTTTTTAGGAGCAGCTAAATATTCTTTGTTCCAGATAAGAAAAGGAAAAAAACAAAACAAAAACCAAAACCAACACCAGAAAACAGTCTATGGAGTGGGGTTTTCTGTTTTGAGTATCATCATGTGGACCTTCTGCTGTAACTCATGCTGTGGTCCCAAAGTTTGTCTTGCTTCCTATCTCGATTTCCTTTAGAGATATTTGTATTAAATTCAGTATCATGCTGAATTACCATATTGCTTCTTTTTACTAATTTCCATTTGTATGTGCGCTGGTGGATTTGAGCATTCGTCAGCAGTAATTTGCATAGGATGTTAAACAATCTGATTGCTTTAGTGGCACTGATCGGAGTTGGGAAATTGCCCAGCTGAGGTGAACTGGAACATCTCAACTCAGAGCTGCTATAGCAGCCTGCCTGCATATTTGAACTTTTTTTTTCTTTAAGCACAAAAGAGAGAGAAGATATTTCCAACTGGGGATAAAAACAGTTGCCAGGGAAAAGAAACTTGAAATACCTTTTCTGTGGTTATGGAAATTATCTAGCTTGGGTTTCGGTGCTTCAGTGTGATACCTTCCTCATTAAAATTTCTTTTAGGTGGATAAGGACTTAGAAAAAATCCAGGTAACTGTTCAAAATAAAAATGAGCTCTTTTAGATTTTTTTGTTTGTTTGTCTGTTTTTTAAAGTTAGGAATTGGATGCTTAAATTTTATTTCTCTTTGTCTAAGTGTGGAGAATTCTAGATCATCCTTTCTCAAAATTTCTTTTCCCCTATATGTTCCTTTGGCTTCTGCATCCTTTTGAATAAGGAAGACTTCTAGAATTATTAAAACCTAATTCTCATATACATACGAATTAAAATTATCTGACCAAAATGTTTGGATTGGGGGCAGAGGGGGCCACAGGAGCCCTTTGTCCTCTCCTGCTGTGAGGACAGAGACCCCCACCAGAGAGGGGCTGGCCAGGAGTGGGACCATGCAGCGGGACCGTTCACCACCACTTGTGAATTTTCAGCCTCTCTTGTTACCCAAGTCTCAGAGTTGTGTCAGTGTGCTCGCTGCTTATTTTTTCCCTTCTTCTTGAAGCCTGATATGAAGGTCCTGTGGCTCTTAGTGGAGGTTGGTTAAACAGTAAAGTACCATTTTAAAGCCGTGACTTTAAAATATCGGGTGATGCCAAACTTTTTTTACTGTTCCTTCATAGTGATTAAACACATTTAAAGTCAAGTTGGAGCAAGTCATTAATTACAGTAGGGAATTTTTGAAGTCCAGATTTTTTTCCTCAAACTTGAAGAACTTGAAACAAGTGTACTCTGTATGTGCCTAAGAGCAGGTAACTTGTATTTCCCGGTGAATGATGTTGCCAGTTCTAAACCTCTCTCACTGCTCCTTTAAGGCTAGCCCAGAACTAAAGAAAATAAAGTAAAACGCCTTAAGCTTCAGACCAAAGCTTTGACTTTGAATTAATTGCTCGGCGTGAAAAAAGAAGCCGTAGGTGTGTTCTGTTCCATGGATTTAAAAAACAAACACAAAGTAGTGTCTGCTGCTCCATTCAAAGCGGTTTGCTGTCGGGAGGGCTTCTCTCCTAGAGCCAAACTTTCACAGTCTTTCTGGAGCTCCCCACTTTTCCCCATATAATTTCATTTTTAGCCTTGTTTGGGGAGTCTTATGACCTCTTGAGAGTTTAAGTCTTTTCCAGAGACAGGAGCAGTCCTGTGACCCTTCGTGCAGCCCCCTGTGATGGAGCACAAAAGCCAAGGACTTGCTATTTCCCGTAAAACTCAGCAGGAACAGGAATCTGATAGTACAAGTCTCTTCCCTCTTTAAGGTGTGAGGCTGCCATTGAATACAGGAATCTCTTGTAACCAGAAAAATAGATATTTAAATAGCATTATGCTTAATCATATTCTTCTTTCCCTCCCCTCCTATTGACACTATAGGAAAAAGGTTTGACAGTGACATCTCAAGCTGAACTTGATCCTCAGGGGCTTCGTTACCAGTAGAAATGTAGGTACTTGTTTGAAATCTTGGAAAACTGAAAGGGCCAAGCTTTAGGCTTAAAAAAAAAAAAAAAGTTGGGCTTCCTGTAGGTATATATCATACATGAAGCTTCCTTTTAAATTTTATGATAAATACTATACGCTAGGTTTTGGCATTCAATCTTGAAATCATGTTTAAATTAAACGCTAGTAGTCGGATGAAATGGGCTTAGACAGGCTTTACTTTGTTTTGGTGCTCTAGAGCTAATCATTTACAAATTGCTGAGCTAAGGGGCACAAATTAATGACATTCCAGTGTCTTAAAATAGCCCTCACTATGTCATACTGAAAAAATGTGTATTTGGCATGCAGATGCTATGAATTTCACAAATGTTTCATTTATGTGAAAAAATAGGATCAAGACACAGAAAGGAGTTGATGTTTTGTGTCAGTTATTTTCTGTTGATCTGAACACTGCTGCGCATTTTTGAGTAGCACAAAAGTCTTTACAATGTTTGCAAAATTATTTTACTATAAAGAGCTACAAAGAATTTTCTGCCGTGGTATTTTTCACATGTAGTATTGTTTTTCTTTTTAGCAGAAATGTTGGTATCACAAGTTTGCTCACAAAAACTTTCATTAGCCAGCAAAATGTTCACCAGTTTCACTTTGTGTAAAGTTTTCAGATTCGATTAGGATAACAGTGTCTTCCATTGCAGTGTGTTGTGACTTCCCAAGGATTCAGAAGATATTTTGCAGGGATTCTCAACTTGCCATTACAGTGTTTATAAGGGAAATCTTTCATTCCAGGAAAAGCTATTTTCAAATAACGTTGAATATATGTTTCAGAACTGGTTTATTGTACCCAGTTTTTGTTTTGGCAAAAAGAGTTTTGGGTAGTTATATTGTAGACTTATTCCTGCCATGTAGGCAAGAATACTAACAAGCTTTTTGTTGGTTTTGTTGGACATTATTTAATTTTAATTTGCTTCTTCAAAGCTATTGAAAGAAAGATGGGCTGTTCACTTTGTTGACCGCAAATCTGTCCTTTGATCTCTATTGATAAATCTAATACAAAGACTGACAGTCACTTTTCATAGACGTATCTTTTGACAGGGACACATCTCGGTATGAATTTGGCACATGTTGAAGTGTATGTAGCCTTGACTACTAGAAATCTTTGTCCAAACAAAACTTTGGAGGGCTACCTCTGATTATCAGCTTTTGACTTTCATATTTGGGATTTTTTGAGGTTCTTGTGCCAGCTGCCGTAACTGTGAAATGTTTGGTCATTAGGCCTTGGGGTTGTCTCAGCTTGCTGGGTTTCTGTGAAACCTCCCTGAATTCAGTCGTAATGTTACACAGGACTGCTGGAAGCAACAGTGGAACTGGAATTATGCAGACTCACACCTTCTCTGGTGCTGGGTATAGGCAAAGGCAGGAGACCAAGGTGTAGCAAAAGTCATGTCCCCACTGCTGACCTGAGGCAGGGTTATGCGAGGGCTATGCTGGACACTTTGTCAGTGCACGCTGGAGAGGATGTGGCAGACAACAAAAGTGGCCGGTTTTGTCTTTCCACCCCCTATTTCTCAAATGCTAACAGCACATCTTCCAGGGTTCTCCATTTTTTTGTCCTGTGTTTCTTCCACTCCTTCCTCTGGCAGCAAGGCTGTATGAGGTTTTGCATCTTCCCANGCAGGTGGATTCTTGTAGCACCTGTGACCAAAAGCTATGTAATGAAGGCAAGACCTGCTTTTGCTTTGAATGTTCCCTTCCCCAAAAAAAAGTTTCTGTTGTTTTTCTTATGTGGTTTCTGGAAGTTCTTCAAAGAAAACACTGCAGTAGCTGTAGCTATTCTCTCCACTGGTACCTGTGCCATTCCCACATAACTCTGTCATTGGAGGTGCCCAGGAGGAGCCCTTTGTCCTTCAGAGCTTGTAGGTCAGTCATTTTTATTAGAGCAAGACAATCCTCCATCAAGGAAAGGGAAACAAGAAATTTTTTTTGTTGTCTGACACAGTCACTTAATCTCTGTGGAAATGTAGAAAGTGCCAGCAGTGCATAGGCATCCTCAGCACCAGCATCCTCAGCACCACCACCTTGTGCTCTCTCATCTCTCTGCTGGCATCTCTAGTGGTTCCAGGGCAGCAGCCACTAGAGGAGCACAGCTGGACCACCAAGAGCTTCTCTAAGCAATGTAACACTAATAACCCTGCACATAAGGACTGGTCAGTTCCTTTCTCCCCATCCCTAGCAAGTGATGAGAATTAACAGGCCATACAGAGGAATTTATTTTGGGAACAGAATTCTTTAGAGAGCATAAATGGGATGCAACCACTACCTTAGCCTTTAAATTCTAATAAATCATAGTTCCCTATGCAATTTTTACCACAACATTAGAGTTACAGAGTCTGGTGTTTAGGTTATATATGATAGTGTAAGTGCCACTTAAACTGTGTCTTCAGAGTTGGTAGTTATCCTGATCTGAGTAATTATAGTTACTTGAGGGGGGGGGTACTTGTGTCTGTCCCCCCACTATGGGTATACAGTTTTTCTTTTTTGTTGTTTTAACAATGTCAGGTCATAGTAGGCATTGTAGGTTTGAATTTCTGACTTGACACTGAAGAGTACGCATCTTAAAATACACTGATTTACGTGTAGACTTTTTTTGCGTCTAGGTTATCATGTGTTTTGAGCAGTTGCTGTGAAGTACCTCACTTCCAAAACAACACCAAAACTCCCCCCGAAACTCACTTTGTTCTGTCTTATGCCCTAAATCCTGCAGATGCATACATGCTTAACTAAGAATTTTCTCTTGGTTTGGTATTCAGATGATGAAACTGAAGCTCTTTCATGTGGAAATTGCATATATGGCTGGAAGGAGCTCAGAGGTCACGTAGTTCATGACTACTCTCTTGTAAGACCGGATATTCTTATACCTAGACCATTCCAGGCATGTTTGGTTTTTTTTTTAACCTCTTAAAAACTGGCAAACTGGTCTATGGTACGTAATTTTTATGGTTAATTTTTCTTCCCTAATATGTGACAGTCGTCTTTGCTGCAAATTAAACTAATTAGAACAACTTTTGCTTTGATAAACTTGGAAGTGTTCCCTTTCAGTCTCATCTCTTCTTTATAATAACTAGTCCTCATACTCTTAAGCCTCTTTTCTGTCTTGTCTTGAAGTGCGATGCATGCAATAGCACGCACTGGACTAAGAGTAGGACAACTACTGCACCAATATAAACGGGTAAATAACCGCTTAAGGCAGTGGCACTGCATAAAAGGGTGTGGGGGTGACTGACTACAAACTGAGGTCAAGTCTGTTTTTTAAAAAAAAAAAGTTAGCATTGTTTTGAGATGTGCAGGAATATCCCATTTTTGTGTTTGGTTGCCCTGTTTTAAGAATAAGATTTTGTAACTGAGCCCTGTGCTGAATTTTCTCTTGCTGAACTTTAGACCAGTGCTCCAATTTAGGGCTAGAACAGCTTATTCTCATCTCCCCCCATAACGCTCATGCAATGTCACCGTTTGGGTTTATAAATAACATGGTTGTAGTCCCTCACCTACTTCTGTAAAGAACACACTAGAGAGTCCTGGAATTGGGTCCAGTTAAGTACCTTATCTCAGTCTGATGTTGAACCTTAGAAACCTGCTCTTTACATGTGTGATCTTCTTGCTACTGTCACATAATGGCCTTTTAATCACCTTACCTAGACTGTATTTCCACAGTATGTCTGTCTTTAAATAAAATAGCGAGGCTTTTTGCCAGCTGCACAACTTAACTCCACCTATAGCCCACTTACTGCTTGTCGTCTTGTGTATCAGACAAGAATGCCAAAGCAGGAAAAAAAAAAAAATTATTTATATGTGACTTTTCAAACCAAAGTGTTATCTCTCTTCCAAACAGCTATGGCTTGG
>VYZW01027029.1:29949-45706 GCA_013401315.1 Balaeniceps rex
AGCCTTTAAAACAATAAAGTTTGGAGCCCACTTGCAAGGTACTGCTGGGTAGTCTCTACACACACACAGCAGAACTGAGGCTTCCTCTTTGTATCGTGCAAAACTGTTGTCTTTATTAATAAAATTTCTGAGTGGGAAACTGAGCTGTCTTTACATACCTTATTTAAAATAGNGTGAAAATAAAGTTGTTACATGCAGAACAATAAAAAACCCATTAATTTTAGTATTGCTGGGAAAGAACACAGTTGTTGGTGAAAACAGACTTCTGTTTTGGAAGGAAATATTGCCAAAGAACTGAACAAGATTATTTCCTACTTGTAGCTATAAAAGAGGTACGTTCTTGGCATAAGGGTGAACTTGCTGGTTGGAGATCAGGGTCTCCTTCCTAGTTAAACATGAGGATAAAAAGAGCATTTGGTGCTAAAACACTTTGTTGGGCACTGTGCCACTCTCTCTCTATTCCTTATTCAAAAGTGTTATCTGACTGGGAGATACAGTCTTAAATTCCTACTGTTTATAAATATTTGATCAAATACTTCATCATCTCCCAAGCCATGTGAAATCAGCAAGTCTGGTGGAAATAATGCAAGCTGTAATATCGTAGAATCATTTATGTTGGAAAAGACCTTTAAGATTATTGAGTAGGTGCAGTTTTATTTTGAAGTTTGTCAGGTGTTATGATGGGAAAGGAAGAGCAAATGTTCTTTGAGCATTTGTGATAAGTACAATAAAGGTCCATACCTTAATCTTCAAGATCAAGGTCTGAGAAGAGACTTCTTATCCAGGAGGGAAAGAGAAGTTTAGAAGTAGAGTGTCATGATGGACACCCCCTTGTTTCTTCTTTTCCCCTCTGAGTGTACCTATCACTTAAAAAGTGTTGTTTTGCTGCCTTCAAAATCTTGCCAACCAATACAGTCATAATTCATTCAGATTTACACTTTCACTGATGTTAATGTATGGGATATTTAGAATATGATTTCTTTACTAACCAGTACTGTCAAAATTCAGTATAGAGTCCTAGACTTGTACATAATTAAGAGAGCTTGCTAGTCTACTGTAGAGTATTTTTGTAGTGAAAATGCAATTTAAATTGGGGGCGGGGAGTGTTGCCTAAAACTAGTTGCTCGAATAGTTTCGGATTAGCAATAATCTGTATATTGGTGTGCTAGGTGGTTTTACTGGTATCTGTCATAAAAAGCCTAAAACAATGCATTCTTGGAGAAAAAAGATATAGGGACAGTTTGGTAGCATATGTAGAGTCCAGATGCTAAAAGAACCAGGTATGTGTGTTTATGCAATAGTCTAATATGTAGCTTATAATAAATGACAGGATGATAGGAACTTGAGGGGGAAAGAAAAGCTTGGGCACTTTATTTTTGTGCTTCACAGTGTAAACTAGAAGTGATTTTTCCCATCATTTCTTTACCCTGGATTATTGCAGATATTGAAAACTCTTATTCAGCTGAAGGCAGTGTTTTAAAGAAAAAAGATTGTCAACATGAATTCCACTTTGTAACAGCAGAGGTCAGAATATGTCAGGAGATATGAGAGATCAGTTTTGCAGTTACACCCAGATTCTGTGTGAATTCACATCCGATATCAATGCGGGCTCTCGAGCTGAGGCACCAGTCTTGAAGAACATTGGCCGGCATAAGATATATGAGTTTTTAATAGCACATTCATGGTTACATGCCTTATTTAAAAAGGGATTGTATAGCTATAACACTTTGGACTTAACACAAGTTAGACTTGTGTTCAGCTTTTTCTGGATACACGTTTCCCTATCTTACTGTATATTACAAACAAAGAAATCTTTAAGCAAGCAAATATTTAAAAAGTGGGTATACGGGGGCAGGAGGAAGTGGTGGGTGGTATTTCTCTGTTCTGTAATGATTTCTGATGCAAGAGAACTGTTTGTGAAAAGATGTGTTGCTCTCCCTGTCTGTGTGTTTTAGCATTTAATTATAGAGAAGGCTAGAACTTCTCTACTCTAAATATGAAAGTACTGGTATCCTCCCTCCCCACCCTGCAAACGTGCTGACATACCTGGTACAGGTCACTGTCAGATCAAGGATGCTGAGCAAGATGGACAAATAGTTTAACTCAACAGGATAGTTCCTTTGTTAGTCTGTAAATGTTGTGCAGGTGGTGTTTGAATGCTTCAAGCTGAAGTTACATCCAACTTTTTGTTCTAACAGAAAATATTTAAGAGGATGTGTGTCGAATAAAATGCATAATTTTGTGATGCCCTCAAACAAAATTAAATCTTGCATCGGAAATAACATCAATGATACAAAGTACCATTCCTTTTTCTCTGGAATTTCAAATAATAAAAGAAAAAGACATCATTCTGCTTTGATAAAGCAGTGACCTAATGTTAAAAGCACTTCCCAGTTTTGTTTTTGTTATGGTAGGAAAAGTGTCTTCAACTGCTCTACTGAGCTGTAAATGGTAAAAATTTTCACATAGAAATGGTAATCATGTACCAGATCAAGCAGCAGGAATTGGCATAACTTCATGCAATATGTATGGAGGAAAATGTTTAAATTGGGGGCAGTCTTTGCTTTGTCTCAGTTGCTAGGCAAAACTTCAGACATTCTTGAAGTCTGCACGCCCTGGAAGGCAGCTGGTCATAGAAACCATTGTGGCTCAAACCCGAAATGCTTGAGGCATCTTGCCTACGGTAGAAGAAAATCTCAGTCTTCCAGGACATAGATATTCTCTGAGTATGAAAAACTGTATGGGTTACTGGTAATATTTTTCCATTTAATGCATTGTTATTTTTAAAGACAAAAGAAAGTTAAGCTAGAGATAAAAAAATGCCCAAAGTACATGGATCTGTTTATAATCCATCTTTTCTGTGGTTACAAGGTACAAGCGTAATCCTACTAAATGAATGGAACAGAGTAGTCTTTCAAGACTGTTTTTATAGCTCTGGATAGAACATCTTCTGGTACAGTTTGCCTGCTTGCATCTCAGTGCTTTTCTTGTGTGCATTTTGTGGGGCTTTTTTAATCACTGTGGCTGTATCACTGGGGGAGGTTATGTGAATATATGTGAACCAGCCCACTACAGGCTGGAACCTCTCTGGTTTTTCTACACAGGATTTTAGGTCAGCATCTCTTTGAGAAAGGATGTATCAGCTGTATGCAGATAAATTATTTAATATTCCATTGTCTTTTTTCCCAGAGGAAAATAAATGCTATTTTTCAGTGGCATGCAATCTTGTAGTGATATTAAAAAATTGGGTTCCATTTCAGGCATGTTGAAGATTCTCATTTTAAATGCTTAATGGGTTGAATATGGAAATATGGGGGGGTAAATTTCTGCCTCTCCCTTGCAGGGTATAGAATTGTTTACAAAGAGTCATGAATATTTCTTGCAAAGATGTCATAATAAATATTAGCAAATTATAACTGTCTTCTGTCATAAGGGGGAGATGGGCTTCTTTCAACTAGTAATTAAATCCTACCTCTGGGCAGTGTACATAGCAACCCTGTGTAGCTGCTATGACAGTCAATCTTATCTTGGGCTCCTCTAAACACACCCAGGTGAGGAGGCAAGCACTCTGTCAAACCAGTTTGGCTCCTTAAATAATTAAATTAATGAAGCTGCATTTGCAGAGGGGTAATAAAATGGCTGGAGGAAGTGTCAGTGGAGGTGGTTGAGCAACACTTGGGTTGTATTGATGCTCAGCCTGGATCAGAAGTGGAGTGGCGAGTGGCATTGTTGAAGAGGAAAGATAGGAAGAGGGAAGTGTTGGAAGAGTTTGGAAGGGCAGCAGTTGTCACTCGTGGCTTCCCTCCTGGACCACAATCTCTTGTTCCTGCTCTTCACCTTAATTCTTCAATTAAAGTGCGCACAGGGCCACCTATGACTTTGACAGCTGCAAATGCTTCTTCTATCTGTGGTTTTGCAAACCAAGCAGAAGACTTCCCTGGAGTGTAAGAGTTTGCTAGGGGTGTATTTGGCTTAATGAATACTCAGATGACTAGACTGAAACGTTCAGATAGGAAAGACAGATGACAGGGCAGTGTGGTGCATAAAGAGGGACCTTTTCATGTCATCTTCAATCTTTAAGTAGGATGAAGTCCTGATTTTGAGGTCGATGGTAGCCTGTTCCCTGATTTCTGCTAGCAATGACATTTTATTTTTGTAAAGACAAATACATCTCAAACAGTGAAGGAGTTACATCTTGGGGGAAAATATATATATATATATATACGGATGAGTAGCATAGGCTACTGTTCAAGGTGGAAGCATGTCTGCTGTGAGATGACGGAAGGGTCTTGAAGGAGGCGTAACTGGAATAGGATCCCCTGAAAAGCTGAAAGCTGTGTGATCGAGCACGAGAGCATGTTTGTTTCAGAGTTCTCCAAGTATAAAGACACTTCAGTAGCTTGCTACATGCTCATCAAATATTCCTATTTAAATCCTTTAAAAGGGCAGCTTTCCTATTTTAGAATTCCTCAAAAACCTGATTAGAGACAAGAGTTGGTCAGCAAAACTTACTGAGCCTAAACTTCCTTATTCCTTTGCCCAGACTGATAGTTGTGCTCCTGTCATCTTTCAAATGCACGCCATCCTTTTGTGGCTCCCTTGGACTTCAATTTCCTCTGTAGCCATCCCTCCTCCTCTGACTTCAATTATTTAATTTCTTTGCCAGAGACAATTTCTTTCATCTCCTGCCAAGGAGAAGGGCTACATATAAGCACAGAGCCTCTGGTCATATGTCGTACCTGGCGTCTCTCATTAGATGGTGCTGCAAAGCAGTAGCAATGTCCTCTGCTGTCCAATGCTGTAAGGTAGGAGCTCATTGCCTGTAATGCAGTATATCGCTGCGAGCCCTGGGAAATGGAGCCTTCAGAAGTCTCACTCCCAGCTTCAGTAATTTGGTGCATGCACAGTGTATTTCAGATATCCCAATATAATTATTTGTATGTGTTTATATTCCTTTAAACTTTAGATTTTAAAAATTCCTAAAAAAATGCCCACAAAACCTCAAAAATACCATTTTTCTTGATGTTGCAGTTCTGTATAGCTACTCCTACTGCTTACTCACTGTCATATCTTGAAACTTAAACGTAGTTTAAAACCCCCCCAACTACTAAAACAGTAGTATTCAACAGCTTTACAGTCTTGCTTTTATTTTGATTTGAACAGGTCATATCAGTGGAGTTCTCTTAAGCTAATCCTTCCCCCCGAACTATTCTAACGCCAGAGAAGAGCATAATATTTCTACAGCTGAAGTCAGCAAAGTCAGCATTAATTTCAGTGACTTCCACCTGATGGTTTATTTCTACATAACTGTTGCTAGGTAATACTGAAATTTCTAAATGATGTTGTCTAAGCGCTGCAATTAATGCCAAGTGCCGCAGTTTACTGGGAAGTGGTGTCATGACTATTTTTTCCAGATTCTCTACGTGACACTAATTGCCTTTACGGTGCCTTTTGACCCTGTTAAATACTAATTTCAGCACAATTTCTTTGCTTGCTGTCCATCTGTTGCCTTGTTAATGAGCTAAGTAAACCTGGTGAAATGGGTTGGAAAGCTGCGGGTGTAGAAGGAGATAGAAAAGTCAGGGGATGTGGGGACGGGAGGGAAGACGCGTTGAGAAGGCTGTTGGTTCCCCTAACGCTATGTGTGCGCATGTGAGTGTATGTGTGAGAGAGAAAAGGGGGGGGTCTTGGTGAATGTTTTTGGCTGAAGCTGACTCAAGCCACGTCTCGGTATGTATGCCGCTCAAAGTACTGCTTCCAGTAAAGGTTGAAAAAATTTGAAAAGATTGACAAATCTCCAGTAATAACAAGAAATGACTCCTATGCATGAATAACCTTGCTAAACACGTGAAAGCAATTGTATCTAAAGCATTTCCCTCTTGTGTGCGTATTCTTTTACCCGATGCCTTTTTCCTCCTCCTGCTGAATATAGTTTTGAGACCTTGTGGTTAGATCCCTGGTTTGCTCATGGCACCAGCACTGCCCTCCAGAGAACCACACGTATTTAAAATATATGAAAAATCAAAGTATTAAATACAGCCAGGATCAAGGCAGTCATTTTGTAAGAGAGAACTGTAATCGAGGGCAGAAGTGTGCTCTGGTGTTGGCTGTTTCATTTGGTATCTCTGTATCTCTGCCACTTATATAAACAATCCCAACAGGGACCCGCTTGCAAATAGCAGCAGAGTTTTAGCATACTTTTCTTAATCAGCGTAAGCAAAGGTTCTGTTTTCTTTAAGGTTCTTCCTATAGAAGTAAATGCTAGTGAACTGACAGCCTGTATTGAAACTTGCAGCATATACTCTCTGACCTGGAATTACCAACAGTAGTAAAACTGAGCTATAAACTTAGGAAATACAAACATCAGAAGGCTTTTTATAGTTTGCATTTATCTTTTGTTCTAAATGAACAAGAAGAAAATATTTAAAGATTCAGTTACAGTGAAGTAGAGGCATTACTTAAAATACTAAATATAAAATGATAGATTAAAATGTTAGACAAATGTGATTTTACTACCTCTACAGCTAAAATGTCCAAGTTTGTATTTGCTTTAATCCTTTCTTTATATCTGCCCTAGACAAATGTGATTTTTAGTATCACTAACATTTTATCTGTTAATATTTAAAGTAATGCCTCTATTTTAATTGAAGCTTGTAAAAAAAACATTTTTTTTTTCTTGTTCACCTGAAACCAAAGTGCTGCAGTTGTCATAAACTTTGTTGTCTTCCTTTAGCAAAAGCAATGATATAGACAGATTTTGCATAGAGGTTTTCAGGGTAGATTTTTTTATTACTGTCTGAACTTCAAGTTCGTTGTGAGGGCGCGTGGCTGTCCATCCCATCGGTCACGTACCGCCTGGCTGTCAGGGCACTGAGTCACTGGATCTTTGGGTATGTTAAGCCTCTCAAGAATCTGCACAAAGTCCAAATGTTATCCCTCTCTCATCTCCAGCGTGCTGTGGCTCCAGCCCTGTGGTGCCCTTCCCCGGTGCTTGGAACCCCTGGCTCAATTTCTGTGGTCATTTTGGGGCAGGGGCGAGGTGGTGGGATGTGTGAGGGAGTTATGTGGAGATTTTTTTTTTTTTTTTCATTTTTAGAACTATATTAAAGCACAAAGTGGTCTGGATGATTGCAGGACACTTTCTCAATGCAGACCCTTCACATGGACATAGAGAAGAGAGTGGGAAAGGAGGCTCTGATGCTATTTCAGGACGGCAGGAAGATCATGGTTTTCTTCTGTGACTGGACTGCTCAGCTAGCCCTACAAAACCACCTTCTGTCAGTGGTGTGTCTAAGTCTTACTGCAAGTCCTGTTTTCTAAGCTGTGTTGTTGCTGATACTCTTCCGGTCTTCTTATTTCAACCTCCTAAGGGAGGTGTTGAGAACATACTGATTTCATGTTCAGGGCAACCTTTTTGTATGACCCAGGTGGACACTGTGTAGGAGTCCAGCTGAGACACAGCTATGCACAGATTCATTTATCTCTTGATTGCTTGTTACCCAGCTTGGAAAGGCATTAACAGCTTGAGGTCAGGTAACAACCAATGCAGCGCTGAAGAGGTAGATGTTTTAGAAAAAAAGATTAAGAAATGGTATACGGAGTGACTGACTTTCACAATGGGCAAGTTCAAAATTTGGCTAGCATGAGAGCACATACGTTATGAAACATGATCATTAAAAGATTTCTAAGCAGTGAAACTGGAACCTCTGCGTGCCACTTCTGTTATTTCAGTTGATTGCTTTTCCTAGAAATTGTTCCTTCATATTCCTCATTCCCTGGGTATGTTTAACTCCTCCCCCCCCCTTTTTTTCCCCCCTATGGCAGAAACAAAACACCCAGCTCTAGTACACCACCGTTATACTGTGAATTACTTGGAAAAAAACAGCTTTCAATCAACCAGTTTTTTGCATCTTTAAGGAATTCAGTGGTTGGTTTCTTGTTTCAGGGGTGAACTGAATGTTTGGACATTTGTTTTCTCATGATGATTTTGTCCTTTTCTTTGCTTAATTAGGAACATTTACAGTTAAGGTGCCCACTGCCACCCTTCTTTTACCACCAACCACTGAACTAGTATGGAGCTCAGCTGGCAAATTTAAAAAAAAAAAAATCATCTTACTCTTCTATTGTTTTGGGAAGGTGCATAACCATCCACTTTTATTTAACTGAAGTTAGTTGCAAATATATGTGAGAAAGTAAACGCTTGGTTAAAGTTGAAATCAGCATGCATCAATTAGGATGGCAGCTTTAGAACTGGTGTGCGTGTAAACTGTTTATGGAATTAATAGTATCCAAAGAAACCAAATTAACTACATCGTTATGTTGAAATTTCAGTGACTTGATCTTTCAGAGATTCCTAGTCATTCAGATTGCACTTTGCATTTGCAAGTTTTACGTCCTACTGGAACACCTACCTCCATCTAGTTTATGCTGCCCATCTCTGCAAATACAGCAAGGCCGTTTTTAATCACACAAAGTACTGTATGCTGGTTTTCTTACTTTGATACCTGTCAGTACAGTCATCATTATAAACAACAGTAAGCTTATTAATCTTGCTGGTTTGTGGGATGGTCTCATTTGGGGGGGAGGTGTGGAAGCTTGACTGAATGGATTGATCTCAGATGTTTATCCTTGCTCTTTCTGCAGTATTGTTCCCCTAAGTTAAGGTTTCCCTTAAATATTGGAATAAAAACTTCACTTCTGTCCCTCAGATTGTGTTTTTATGTGCAATTTGACAGAAGAGCTGAAAAAACAGAGTGTAAGCAGCTGATGAGTAGAGATCTATGCTTCTCGCGCCTACCACAACAGTAATCGTGTGTGTGTCTGCTTACCCCTTATTCATTGTTTTTCTTCATCTTTTTGTAAAAATGTATTTGTATGTTATTTCAGGAGTCTTGGCATGTCTGTCCAGAAGGCATACCACAATAAGACCCCATCATTATGTTGATGATAGAAAATAACAGTAAGACTTTTTCAATAATCAGTCATTTCCTTTTATAAATGTCTGTTCTGGTTTGTTTCAAAGGCAGTTTTGGCTGAAGATTGAAAAAATTCCACATCCTCTGAAATGAAGTGATGCCCAGGGATTTGGGGTATGGGGTTAAACAGGAGAGTGCAGCTTTGCATTGAGCAATAGAGCAGGAATTATTCCAATTGAAGAACAGAAGTCTTATGGATACAAAGGGGGACATTCATGTGGACCAGCATAAGTGATCAATGGCAAAAATGTTCATCCTCTTCAGCCTTCTTACTTTCGCTGTGCAGTTAGATTATACAGCAGATTTCTTGGTAGATTTTTTTCCTTCTTATTTCCAACCACCCCAGCTCTTTTCCTCAGTGGAGTTGTGCCTGTCATGGATTTTAGCAATGAGGTGTGAGGACTTGAAATGAGGAGCTTCCTTTTGTAGAAATCCAGGCCTTGCTCTTGATTTCTGTGAAGTTGTTAGGCTGGGCAGTGTCATAAGTTCATTGCTGGACAGCTGACCAGGAAAACCTCTGTGGATACCAGCTTCTTGAGCACTTGTTGTCCTCTCAGGAGTTTGTTGGACCATGAATTAAATTGTGATCAGAAAAGAAGATAGCAGCACGGTTCTCTCTCTGAACTTGGCTGCTTTAGACCTGGTGTCCCTCCTGCTGCCAGAGGTGAAATGCCAGCAGCGTTCTCCCATGGTTGTAAGATATGAATGCCCACTCTTTCTGTACATCTTCCCAGGGGCCGAGATTCAGGGAGACAGATCCTGCTTGCTTCAGAAATGAGCTGCACTTCTCCACCATTTGACTTTGAGAAAGCTAGTAACCGCTGTGGTCGGGCTGTTTGCTGCAACGCTAAAGGCTTTCTTACCCAGATGGTGGCCAGCCTGATTTTGCCACTTGGATGTTCAAGACTGTGTTCAGCAACCCTCTGAATATGGTTCCTACCATCTGCCCTTTGGGAGAGATTTGGAGAAATCAATTGACGACCGGAGCAAATTGTAGCCATGCTAGGGTGGGTGGGTTGGTTGGTTGGTTGGGGGTTTTTTGTTGGTTGTTTTGGGGTTGTTTTTGTTTTGGGTTTTTTTTAATAAATTCAGAGAGGAAGAGCCAGTGGGGAGGAGAACACTGGATGGGAAATCTGCAAAGGCCAAACACCACAAGCTCCTTACTCCAAAGTGTAATGGCAGCATTTTTGTTGACAGCTACCATGTACACCATTCAAGGACAAGCTCATCTCCTGCATGGTGTTTAAACAGGACTACAAATAGCCATGAAAGGGGGAGGCAGGACTTCGGGTAGTGCATCTGAAGTCTCCCACAAAGCAGCTACTCATTGTCACAGTCCAGAAGAACCACCAGTTCCTACAGGAACACGGAAGAGGAAAAAATCCCTACTGCTTTTGTGTTACTTTTTTTTGGTGTTACTCTTCCTTTATGACAGAACCTAAAAGATAACATCTGTCAAGCTGAGGTAGAGCATGTTACTGACAACTGTATATAAAATGCAGTGGACTTGAAATACCATATAAAAATGTGTCATGAATCTACTTCCAGGCCCTGGCAAACTGTACAGGTGCCAGAGCATTGGGAGTATCTTGAACACTTGCTTGTTGGCTGTGGGTGTAGCCTATATATCTCCTTGCGCATCTTACAGTAACAGTACCGTTCTGGAGTGATATGTTGGAGGAGGGCGGTTAGAGCCAAACGAGTGCTGTAAAAGGAAATATGTAATGCTGGGATTATGTAAGGGTGGAGCTGTTCGCCGTGTAGTCTGATCCAGGTTTTTTGTAACAGGTAGGGGGAAGAAAGGCCATTAGCAAGGTAGTATTTCAGACATTGATGTGTGCGAGGTGAGCTGCTGAGGCAGGCGCTGTGACAGAAACTGGCAGGCGTAGCTGAAATTCTGTAGTGGGGATGGTACAGCAGCATCAGATTTGTATCGTCCCAGTTCCCTACAGCACATGAGCAGTCCTCTCTGCAGCGTGATAAACTTGGCTTTCCTTGCTGCAGGCTGAGCTGGGGACCTTCACTGTCCATAAAACAGTGTAGTATCCTTGAGGTTGCCATCTGATTAATTGCTTGCCCCGTGAGATCCTTGCGTGAGCCTGCATTAAGGCTGTTGCTGTCATGCATAGTTCAGTATCTTTCTTGAATCTTCCATCCCTAACCTAGGACTCTACATGACGGAGCTGCACGCTTCACTCTTGGTGCAGTTAGCATTTCTCTCAAATCGGTGCATGGGGTCCTTGCATGGTTTGAGATGGTGTAGTCTACCTGGGGTGGTGGCAGAGGAGCTCTGAATGAGATGGAGAGAGCAGGGCTGGCCGGCATGAACTGCAGAGCTGGCTGGATGGCAAGTACCTGGCTGCTCTGCAGCAAGGCATGGTTCATGTCACAGGCAGGGCATGATGCAATGCTGCCTCCTTATTTCTGAGCAGCTAATACTTTTGTGATGAAGAATTGGGTAGGCAGCGTGCCTATGTATGTGCTGTGAGTCTTGCACATGGGGAGAGTCTAGCTTTGGTGTTTCCACCACAGCAAAGTTATAGTGAGAAACCTGCCAGTCCCTTGCACTTTGAGTTGCATGTGGTGGTATGTATGGGAAACCAACCCACCTGAAAACGTCTGTCGTCCTGCGGTAGAACTGCCTTTCTGCTAAAGCCATTCAAACCGGTGTAAACCGTGGAAGCACCTTGACGTGAACTCCCTTAGTATTTTTTTTTATTCGCACTGAAAAATCTTTCAACTTGGAATAGCTTTTAAGGCAAAGAAGGCCGATTATGATCAGCTATATTTGGCCTCTAGTAGGACAAGCCAAAGAAATGTACTCAATGTTAATTTTGGTACGTGAAGCGTATAATTAGCGTATTGTTCTGTGCTATGTGCTTTTTGTTCAGTCCATCATGATTTTGATGTCATGCCTTCTTCAGAATGGTTGATCTTTAGTTATTTCTTCCTACAGGAATTGCAACAAACCTGAAATTAAACTAGCCCTCTGTGTGTGTGTGTGTGTGTATGTGTGTAAGCATTTCTAAAATGTCTAAATTTAAGAAAAGACTTGATTTGCATACTGTTTGAAGTAAATTGCTTGGACCTGGCAATTGCAAGTTACTAAAGTATTAGGGGATGCTGTCTTACCAAAAGAAAATCAAACTGTTTTATAGCAGCAATTAAATGTGATTTTATGATACAGCCTTTAATTATGGCATTGCTCTCTTTCTATCAAAAAAGCAGAGAAAGAAGCAGGATACATTCAGCTGAATGAAGGAGAGAGGAGGCATAATTTGTAAAGAGATGTTGTTCAAACATGGATAAAAATTGCTTTTGCAAGATATTCCCTTTATTATTTGGTGGCTCACATGGCCTAAGTGGTTGAAAAATTGTCCAAAATCAATTATGCCTGTTACATAAGAGTACCACACCCAATATAACTCGTTTTAATGAATAAACAGTGACTCACAAATCATAGACATTGTTTGAAGATGTAATATCTCAGGGTGGGTTTCATTCTGTCTCACTCAGGTTCTTAAAAGTCAGGGAACTTTGAGCCTGTCCGTGGCTTTCCTTTTTTTTTAATGGAAGGCTATGTAGGCTGTAATAGTTACAGCTGTGCTTGATGCCTTGCAGTGGCTATGAGCTGGATGAAAGTCTGTGCTGAGAAAAGTCCTCCATCTCTGTCTGAAAGCTTGGTTTAAAATGGAGTACTTATTTTTGTGACATCAACAAATTCAAGGTGTTGTGCAACTGGGAAAACATTTCGGTTTCAAGCCACTAGTGTTAAATTGTTCCTTGAGAATACCTCTTAATTACTTAATTATTAGTTATCCCTCAAAAGTCAATATTAATGAAACCTAACTTGGCAGTACTGATGCTTTTATTTTAATGTCAACAAACCACATAGTCATCCAAATCTGTGGGCCACAAGGTTGGTCTGACAGCTCCATCCTGTATATCAAATCAGTGTTGATTGCCACAGTGGCTGCACAAATAACTTAGTCAAAACGCTTCCAGTGTAACGTCCTTGTAATTCTAAGAGGTCTGCCAGTCTTAATAGTAGCATTTACAACCTTGTACTCAAGTTGGACTCTCTTGTTCAAGGATGGCTTCTAGTTACCTGAGGTTATGTGCTTGAAGACTTTGTGGCAGTCAAAAATGTTCCACACACCATTTTGGAGGCTGAGGTGTTGGGGTCTTTTTTTTTTTTTTTTTTTTTTTTTTTTTTTNTTTTTGTAGAAAAGACCAGAAGATGCGCTATGTAAGTGTGATTATGGACAGCAGCATGGCACTCTTGTGTTCTGGAGGGGCTGTGCTGAAGTTTAACGTGTCTTCAGTGCTCCTTGACTTGTTGAGAATAATTTTTGAGGAGTTATCTCCTTAGCTACATGCTGCAGTTCTAAGGTTTTTTTTTTTTTTTAAGGAATTTCAGTGTGAAGGTTGTTTCCGGATATGTAAGATATTGCAGCTTCAGGCTGGGCCCAACCCTAGGTGAAGGAAGCATCTCACCATCTATTGCATGCATGACTTACCAGTAAACTGTCTATATTAAACCAAATGTTTGGACTGTGTAGTCCTGTAGATGTCAGCGACAACTCCAGAATGAGAATAACTTTTGGACTCTTAAGAATTGATTTGGAGTTTGAAACGTAACCATAAAGCTGGACCCCCATCCTACAGCTCCTACTACAGTACAGTTCTGCTGTATGACATGGAAACTTCAAGTTTCTAGCTTGCAGAAGGAAGGGCTCTAATTTATAACCCATATTCCCTATTACCTAGGGAACACAAATATTTATATTTAAACTTCCAGTGATGTTATGTTACATTGGCTAGTTTCCTCAAAATTATTATCACTGAATATAACAGATTTCTATACAAATTTGGAAGCAAAAGGCCGTATTTTATTTGGGTTAAGGGTAATTTTCAGATGCTGTATTTTGAAATTATTCTTGAAAATTATATTGCTAAGATGCAACATCTACTATTCTGTAAGAACAGACTGTTAAAGGAATATTGTATAAAATGAAGTTCTTCCAGGGGAATCACTGTCATCCTTTGTTGTTGTTGTTAAAAGTTTTGGGGCTGATTTCCCACCACCACCACTTTACCTGAATGTTGAAATTTTTCTTATCTTGAGTTGGTTTGTCATATTCTTTCTCTCTCCTTATTTGTTAAATCCTAGGAAAAAAACCTTAAACCGTAAAGAAGATTTTTGTAACATCTAAATTTGTTCTTAATAGGGAGATTGAAATTACAGCTTTTTAATTAAAGAATAACTTACGTAAAAACTACTTCCTTCAATTCTGGCATTTCTGGTGTTAGTATACATTCCTTTCGCAATTTAGGAAAAGAATAATAGTGTGATAATGTAATAGATCCTTAAAGAGCTACATCCTCTCCTTTGCTCTTTTACCAAGCACAGCTTATTTGTTTCACTACTAATTTCCTTAATTACTGTGGTAACCAGTAGCTTTGGTCTGGATGCACGCAGGTTCCATAGCACGTTTAATTGTGTGCCTGAAGTCCTGTGCAGTATTGGGGATGGTCAAGATCCCCAAAGGGAGGGTTCATAATTAGCTGGTGGCTGAACCTGATGACCTCTAAGCTCAAATGCTTAGAGGTCAAATGACCCCAAAGCCCTTCCTAGCATTCAATTTCTATACCCCACTGGGATAAACCCCTCTTTTGGACTGTTTGAGGAATATTGACTCCTTTTCTGACTTGCATGTGGGTTACTTATCTGGGTGTTTAGAAGAAATCTGCCAAATTTGGTCCCATTCAAGGGACACGGGCAGAGGGGGGACCTAGTAGGAAGAAACCACGTGAGTTTAGACTTGAGCAGAGTGCTGTGTTGATGGTCTCGTTTGAGATGGAGGGAGTTAATGGCAGGAGCAAATTTTGTTGTGGTTTTTTTGTTTGTGGGGTTTTGTTTGTTTTTGGGGGTTTTTTTTTCCCCCCTTCCCAGAAAACAACTTTGCTGAAAACCTGTAGGCAATGCTTTTGGCATTGGGTATCTTAAGTTCTGTATAAGACATTGTTCTTGTTCGCTGCTTTTCACTCTGAATATAAAAAGTAGTTCCATTAGTATAGTCCTACCGCTTGTCAAGTAATGGGAATTGATGTGCACGTGGTAATACAGACTTGCTGGAGTGGTTCTTCAGTCACACTGCCTTAGGTGCAAGTGGCAGGAAAAAAAACATATTAAAATACTTTTGCCGGATATCATGAGTATACACACTGTAATATGAAGTAGGAGATAAAAGACTTTTTCTCTCTTTTGCACTTCTGTTTGAAATTTATTTTATGCTTGTCAGTGTGGCTGATATTGCTTTAGAAAATAATAAGTATTCCCACAGAATTCAGCTGAAGATTGGTTTATGTTAGAGGAAACTATTTGAAGATGTTGCATCTGACTTCTTTTGAGGCATAAAGAACTGTTTTTTAAAAACTTACTACTTCTGAAATTAATGTAAGAAAATAACATAGTATGACCTAAGTGTTGAATCAAAAAGTGTGGGGGGGTTTTTTTAGTACTTCCTAAATACTCTTGCTAGTCCTGATTTTGTGTGCGTGTCCAGTTAACTCTCAATTCTTATTTTTATAGACAGTTACTGGGAAAAGCTTTGGAACCAAAGACTTTCGAGCAGCTCTAGAAAATGGAGTCCTGTTGTGCGAGTGAGTATTGACTTACCTATATAAAAATCCTTCAGGTTAACATCAGTTGGCCTCCTTCCTTGCTGGCCTCTTGTTTGAAATTTTTTTTTTTTTTTTTAAGTGCCAAAAATCTTTTT